>LGRX02015512.1:0-13302 GCA_001247695.2 Cymbomonas tetramitiformis | reverse complement strand
TGTGCGGGTGAAATATCAAAAGAAGTATTTGATGATGTATATAAGAAGTCAATTCAAAACCCACACGACTTTTTATTTATTGATCTACATAAGAAACAAAATCATCCATCAGCATTTCGTAGGAATTTCAATGAATTTATTGTCCCTACAATGTAAATCTTGAATTAATTCTTTCAATAATTGTGGTGGTATTACATAAGCATCATTTACACCTATATTATCTTTGGAATTTGATGATTGTGTACGTTGGGCGGTATATAAATGCTTACCATACTTTTGTTTACTATCACAAGGCGTTAATTTATTACATATTTTCAAATTTAAACCGTTCATATTTGTCCAAATATTAGTCATTTTTCTATATGGAAAACCATATCTACAGTAACAACAAGTGTGCTTATACATACATAATGGAATCATAAAGTCTCTATGTTGTAACAAACCACCGTCGGCCGGGTTTTCAATAAACCAATATTTCGGTTCAAAGTAATTTATGATTTCAATGGTTCTTTTTACTATATTGTCGGCCAAATATAAATTCCTAGGTTTTCTTCTATGAGCTTTGAAATATTCGGTGCAAGGTGGACTAGTCCAAATTATATCAAAATCTTTTGGAAAATACTTTTCTTTATAATTCCATTGAAGAATATCTCCGTTTATTGTAGGATCGTATTTGTGAAGAATATCTAAAGTCGTGATTTCACAATGTGCGTACATTTTTTGTATTTCTTTGGAAAATGATTTTGTCCCGCAAAAGAGCTCTAATATTTTCATCCTTATTGTAAACAAAAATGGCTTGTAATTACACAATAAGTAAACATACAAGAAAAAACGCAAAGAAATTGAATGTTTATGTGAAACTTTCAACAAATAAAAACAAGAAATTAGATGTCTTTGATAAGAAAACTAATAACAAGCTAGCTAGTATTGGTGCGTGTGGAATGTTAGACTATCCTTCTTACATTAAATCAAAAGGTATTGAGTATGCACAAAATAGAAGAAAACTTTACAAGCTAAGACATAATAAAGATAGACTTGTGAAAGGTTCTAATGGTTATTATGCAGATAAACTATTGTGGTAGATATAAGAAAAACTCTTTTAAAAAACAAAAAGAATTTTATAGGAGTACTCGCTATAGCACTACTACTACTCCTACTACTACGACTAACTAGTTGTATGAACCCTAGCCTTTACGTAAGGTTGTTCATAACTTTCACACACCTCTACTAACCTACGACCTATGGAAAAAGCAAGAATAAATGGACCACAAGGCTTTTGAAATCGACGATTTCGAAAATCGAGAATGAAATTTCTGAAATCGAGAATAGAATTTCTGAAATCGAGAATGAAATTTCTGAAATCGAGAATGAAAATTCTGAAATCGAGAATGAAATTTCTGAAATCGAGAATGGAAGTTCTGAGATCGAGAATGTACTCTTTGAAATCGAGAACAACATTCTAAAATCGAGAACTGGTTCTAAAATATGCCGTCAGATCTTTAACTTTTTGCGGTTCAGATTAATGATGACATTTCACGCGCGCGAGGAAAAATGACAGCGCTCAAAAAATGATGACAACGTTTGAGAAATTATGACAGCGCTAAAATAATTATGACAGCGTTTGAGAAATTATGACAGCGCTAAAATAATTATGACAGCGTTTGAGAAATTATGACAGCGCTAAAATAATTATGACACCGTGCGAAACCCGTAAGATTAAATGTACTTCTGCGGTTGAGATTAAGTGATGACATTTCAAGCGCGCGCACCTTGCGGAGTACCGACCAATCACATTACACTAATATGGTACACGTATAGAATTCTATGACACACGTATGATTTTGTATGTCAAAAGTATGACACACGTATACACCATTCAAATACACGTGTATACCTTTATGACACACGTATAGAATTTTATGACGCGCATACGTTTGCATCCGGAAAGCCCCGACTGAGCGTCTTGACACGAGAGACCACCGTGGTGCCACAATTAAGCGCACAGAGATTTCCAGCACGATATATCTTCTTTTAGGCAGTCTTAAGTATTCTTCAACTATCTGGGAGGGTACCTGTTGGCCGCATCCGAATGTTCGTTCAGTCGCTGGACAGGGAGAGCGCCATTCAACACACAGTTGCACAGCTCACTATACGGGGATAGTTCATTTCTAGTACGACATATCTTATTTCTGACAAAATTTAAACTGGAATTGTTTGCAAGTGTTCTTTACTTGCTTTGGGATCTTCTTCTGGGTTTTCATCCGAACGCTTCTCTTTAGTCGCTCGCAGGAATTGGGGCGTACGTACTTGGCCATTTTGTTTGTTTTCGTTGCAGCTGCAGTACATGCTTTGGCGGGTCACCGGCAAGAGTTCGTTTCGCAGGTATATTGGCTGAGGATACGCAATGTATTAAACACAGTCCAGGAATACCACGGTTTTCTCAAGAAACATGCCGTTCTTTTTTTAAACCAGCGCACCCAGGAGTGTCCAACGATATATACCCAATTTACGTATAGTAACTAACCCCCCTTTTTCCCGTTACACGCAAACTATGTCCGGTGAGCATGACGACAGGATTCATTTTCACTGTTTTGAACTAAAACGCAAGAGACATAAGTGTACTTGGAAACCTGTTTCGCGCAGAAGCACAGAGCTGCAAGAAGGTGCGATGTACATGAGGCCTGAGGCTGACCTCCGCAACGTCCGTGACATACGGGATCTGTACTTAGTTGATATGTCTATTTTAGAATACGCGTTAAGAATGTTTAAAAATTATCGGAGCCCGTTCTTTGAAACAGTACCAGTGGACTCAATTGATACTGTGCAGACAGATCCGAGTGCCACTGAGGCCACGGTTGATCCCGAATTGGAGAAACCCGAATACTGCTGACATAGACAGATGTTGAATTATGCTGGCTTCGTATTGTTCCAGGTTACCAAATAGGCTTTGCCTTAAGTGATGATTTGAGTGTGCATATTCACACCTGAAAAGACTTAGTTAATTTTCCAAATCTTTTTTAAAGAATTCATATGAAAAATATTGATATGAGGAACTGGACATAAATTAGTTCTGATTCTTATTGTCTAGTATGTGGTATATATGAGGAACTATACACAGATATGTTCGCAGAAACTTTTGTGATCGTAAATATGAATCGAAACTAATGAATTATCTTACCAATCTATACAAAATGATATGAACTTTTGTGATGACATTGTACACGTGTAAAATATTTCAGCATACATTCCCAAATGCACTTCGCAGAATTTGCATATCACCACAAATTTGTTTGTGCCAATTTCCTTATGTGTATTCACACTTAAGAAATATATTTTATACACCTTTTTCATATAAGGCTATTGATATATAGACAAAATATATGTATTCTATTGAAGGGAAACTACCCAAAAAAATGTGCGTTTTAACTATAAATGAAGAAGCATTTATGTTCCAAGATTTATTCCCAAAATGATTTCTGTAAGACCAACTATAATTTATTTTCCAAGTCCAAAGTAAAAGAATACTCCTTTAAAAGAAAGACTTTCCAAAATGAAAAAGACTTTTATAATGATACCACAAATGAATTTATGAACAAACAAGTAAAAGAATACAAACTTCAATTAAACAATTTGTTTCAACAATTAGCCGAACTCCAAGCAAAAGAAATAAAACAAGTATTTTCAAATGAATTAAGAGAGAAAGCATACCAAGTGGGTATTTCAACATATTTAGGATCAAGAAATTATACACCGGAATTGAATTACCCGGGTGGATATGAACATTTTACAATTACAAATGCTCAGTAGTATGATGTAGCGTTTGGCGACAAAATTTTCCCCCACCAACAAAACCCTAGGCTGCGCCTAGGGTTGGGGAAAAATCTTATCGCCAAACCCTACAACATCCTACTACCATCCAAACCCTAGACAATTCCGGTGAGCTTCCGGTGAATTTATCCGGTCCGGTGAGCTTCCGGTGAGCTTCCGGTGAATTTATCCGGTTCGGTGAGAGTTTCCGGTGGAATTTTATAATTTTGTTTTCAGATTTGGAATCAGCGCAAATTTTTTGAAATAAATAGTTTTTTATAAAAAAAAAAGAATTCTTTAATATTTTCTTTAATTATGATGAAACTAGTCCCTTCCTCCCCCTAAAAAGGGACTATTGCAAGTTTTGGCGAGAACAAACTTCACAAACTTCACAAACTCTCAAAACCACACAGCGCAGAGCACCCGTTAGTTACAAGCTATCAAAAATGCCCCGAACCCGTCAAAGTAAACAGCCTGCTGCCGATGAGGTGACGATCGACTTAACCGTTGAATCGGAAGATACTCAGCAGGCTTTGGAAGCCGCTGATGTCACAAACCACGGCTTATCGTGTACCTCAGCCGGGTTGTGACACTTGCTGTAGCAGTCTCTGTGACGAACGTATGACACGCGCAGTACGATACGCGCGAGGAGTTATGACAGTGACGAGATACGGAAATACGGATGGGTGTTACACTTGTTTGGAGATAGCGAGAATAAGTAGGGCGGCGTAGTGAGAGTGAGCAGGCGCTCATTTTTGTTTTGCCTTCGTAACAGTGATTCCGAGAATAACCAGGACTCGCTTGAGACCGCGAAAACAGCAGTGTTATGAGATAATTAATAAGATACGGTATTCTTATGCTTGTAAAGATATACATTTGTGGACTTCTCCTTGTGCGACTGCGTCAGAACTGTAATTAACAGTCTTTTTCAAAACAAAAATGTGCCTTATTACAGACATGTCGTCTGTAATACTGAGAGTTCAACAGCAGTCCTGAAGAACGAGACCTCTGAATGGTGATGCCAGGGACGGATATATCCGTACTGGTAAGCCTTGGAAGAGGTTGAGTGAAGCAGGCTGTTGCGACACTCGAAGTTCACCAGTCTTGCGAAGTACAGCGACAGCGGTCACAGCAGAACCAGTTGCTAATTTTACGAACATGATTGCAACGTTGAGAATTATGTACTGGGCTATTTCGGGAAGTGACATCCTGCTGGAGCAAAGCACCAGACGGTAAAGCCAGGGACGGATTCATCCGTACTGGTACGCCTGAAGGCGTGGAGCGAAACAGGACTGTCAGTGGGCATCTTCACGACAGCATTCTTTGTGGTCACCTGACTCATGCTGGCGTTCTACTGACTTACTGCGTGGACCAGAGACACTAAGTGCAGAGGCAACCCTGCTGGACATCTGGGAGAGCCAATATAAGACCGGGTCACAGATGGAACCTTGCTCACCAGTCGTGGACGAGATTATGCTGGCAGTGATTGCTACTTAGAGCAAAGCACTGAAAGGTGAGGCCAGGGACGGATTCATCCGTACTGGTAAGCTGGGAAGTGTGGAGTGAAAAGAGCCTTCACACCAGTATTTCTTCTTCACCAGAAAGGTAGCAACGGAATCCAAGGCTGACCGCGAGGAACAGCAACGGGCAGAGAGGCGTGCCCAGAGGGCGATACGAGTGAGCCAGCATTTCTCAGAGCTGGAGGGAGAGGAAGGGGCTGCCGGTGGCCAGCCTGAGGCACAAGCACTAGTACAGCCTGAGGCACAAGCACCAGTCCAACTGCAAGCCCAAGCCCAGGAGCCATTAGTAATCTTTGAAGAAGACATGGAGTATACTGACTACGCTCGTGTCAACCTTGGTACACTGCCCAACTACACGGGCACCAAGGAAGAAGATCGGCCCAAGTTCCTGAGGGAGTTCGCCGACATGTGCGAGAATTTCGTACGGCAGCACAACGCCAACGTCAGGAAGAGGCTCAGGTCCGGGGCTGGCACCCTCACCGAAGCTCAGATGAAGACCCTGAGAGAGACTCCCCCTGACTTTGAATACCTGTGGGACATCGTCCCTGCGTGTCTGGCTGGAGAGAACTCACAAGCTCTCAGCTGGTGGCGCGAGAACTATGAAAGAGGGGGGGTAGTGACCTCCAACATGGACCGAGTCCTGAAGGACACTAGCGAGCATGGCCCACTCGAGGGTACCATCCCATGCGCTAGGCCCCCTTTCAATGAGATGAACACTGGCGCCACGTGGGTGATAGCGAGGCCGGTGACGAACCAAGACACCCAAGGGGAGGTTTCCGACGAATATCTGACTGATGGAACCTCCCTGAAAGGCTTGACGGGACGTGATGGCACCCGTGATACCCAGTACTTCTACGCGCTCAGGGGCTTCATCGCTGCCCTTGACAAGAAGTTCATGATGAAAGGGACTCAAGAGAAAGTGGATCTGTTGACACAGAAGCCACAGGAGGTGGGGCAGGATGGGCTGACCTACATGAAGATGTGCCAACGCAGGGAAATGCAGCTCAACACTGGGAAGGTGTTGAGCGATGAAGAGCTGCGTACCTTCATCGAGGACTGCGTAGACAACCTGCGCATCAAGATCTTCCAGACGCGGGTGAAGGAGCAACTGAGGGCACAGTTCCCGCCACCCAATCGGGTGACCTGGAAGGACCTGGAGGCCATCGTCGAGGTTCAAGACAAGCTCAAGGGCGATGCAGAGTCTTGGATCCTCACCTTCCTCCAGGAGATCACCAGACGATGTGGCTGCCAGTACTCCACCTGGGAGGCGCGACAGCATGGCCTTGACCTCAAGGCCATAAAGAACTCGATCAAGAAGATTGAGTCCTCTGAGGTGGCGCAGTCAGGCGAACCGGAGAACAGCAAGAAGGTAGATGCATCACCTTCTAAGAAGATGAAGAAGGAGGTGAATGTGGCCGAAAGAGCTAAGAAGGCCTCCTACAACAAGACGCCACCGCCAGCAGAGGGCGTGCGTACGAACGACAAGCCCAAGTGCTTGCGCTGCTTTGGAGGGGGCTGGCATGAGTCCGATCCCGAGCAGTGCAGGAGTGGTTATAAACACGTCAAGATGCCTGCTGGATTCCACGAAAGCAGGCTTGGTTCCAGCAAGTGGTGGGACGCGGAGAACGCCGCTCTGCGCATGTATAATCTGAAGAACCGCTTCAAGAACTCTGACTGGGGCATCCTGGTGACGGACTGGCAGCAGCTGTCCAACGAAGAGAAGGACAAGTACAGAGCCAAACAGCCACCGGAGGACAAGCAGAAGAGCGCCACTGGCAATCCCGAGGCGTTGAAAGCAGAGTACCAGGGCATGGTGGCTGCTAGGAAGACGGCCAGTCGTGCGGGCAGCGTGAAGTCGCAGGTGCTGTCCGAGGATGAGGGCTCCGACGAGGAACCAGTCGCAGCACGCGTCGCGGAGAGGGAGACTCACACCGTCGATGCACGCGCGCACCACCATGGCAGCGCAGGGGTAGGAGTGTCGTCTGGCCCTCCAACCGAGTTACTCACAGCCATGGCCGAGGAGATGGGCGAAGAGGAGCTCTCGAGCGCCCTCAACACCTTGGGTCTGGGGGCACTCCCCGAGACGCTGTGCAAGAGTGTGGAGTCTGAACTCACGGCGGCTCCAGCAGTAGCCCTGGGAAGTACCCAGCGCATGAGGGGCTTCCCAGTGAAGACACCCGAGGAGTACGAGGCAGACGCACAGGTGCCCATGGCGCCTGCGGCGGACGAGATGCAGAGGAAGGTGCAGCTCATGGCCTCCGTGATCAAGAGCCTGGGAGCAGCTTTCCGCAAGCTAGCTGCTGGACTCGTAGCAGAAGGTCGCATAACAGCTCCAAGGGGTGTGGAGACCTTGGTGGAACTGGCCGAGAACAACCAGCTCCCCGTGCAGACAGCCTCAGCAGCAGACTGCCAGGACATCAGCGATGAGGATGACGACTGCCCGGGCATGGAGTCGGGCGACGACAGTGACGAAGAAGAGATTCCTCTGGATGAGATGCCGGAGGACATGGTGGAGCAGCCCAGGAAGGAGAGGACGACGGTGCGTGTAACAGCTGCAGCTGCCACCGTCCAGGAGAGCTACGGCGTGAGAGACTTCAGCGAGAGGGGGGAGCTGCACGCAGGGACCATGGAGACCAAGGCGTACGAGCTATTGAAGAAGAAGATGCTCAGTGGTCTTACAGAGGAACAGCTCACTGCCATGGCGCAGGTCCAGCCTGTATGCAAGCTCCTGAACGAGTCTCTGGCACAAGGGATGGCGCTGATGGCCTCTGGAGGCTTGCTTATGTTGTACAAAGCGCTTCTCCTGGACACGGGGGCCAACTGCAACATTATCCCAATCAGGACAGCCAACAGGTTGGGCTTGACCATCTTTGATGCAGAGACAGGGGCCAGGGTGGCGAGATGTGATGGCAGCCCTGCGGAATTCACGAAGTACTGCTACGTGGATGTGGTTCTCGCCGCGGGCACGCCGTACATGACTCTGCATCGGCTCCACGCCTTCGTCACCTACACCAATGACACGACGTGGGACTTCTTGGTGGGCACTGGACCCCTGAAGAACGCCCTCAAGTTGACCATCGACCTCTACAGAGGCATTGCTACTTCTGAGGCCGCGGTGTCACTGGGTATGAAGGAGAAGGTCACGTTGCCATTGATCGAGTTGACGCCGCCCGTCGATGCAAGGAGCAAGCGGAATGAAGACCCGAGAGTGTGCCTGGCGACCGAGATCTTCGACGTTGAGGCCGCGACAGCGCGCACTCTTGCCCCCGCTTTTGATGATTGCGAGCTACCACCACGTGAAGCAGTGTCCCTGGACACGAGGGGAGAGGACCGTCTGGCCCTCGCAGGGGAAAGGTGTTCGCCTGCACCTTGTGCATTCTCGCGAAACCACCCCGAGCTGATGGAGAGCCTGGCGTCATGGCTAGAGGAGATGAGGCTGAGAAGGTTCAACTCGGATGAGAGGGAGAGGCTCGAGGCGCGCTGCCAGTCCATGGTGGAGGCAGGCTTCTTGAAACCCAGCTCAATGATGCAAGTCGAGCTCACTGGGCGGGTCAGCTTACACGCCGAGAACGCAACGTACGAACCTCCTCCGCCTGGTACGTCCTTGACAGACCAGATGCTGGGCATGCTACAAGCATCATCACGCAGCCAGCGGGAAGCCAATGTGGCGACCAGGGGTGAGTGGTCCAGTGCTGAAGAGCCAGATGCGAGGGAGTCCCGCACTCAAGCCAGCCTGACCACAACTCAGTCAGACCCTCGCTATCCAGACCTCACGCTGAGGCAGGAGGCCGAGAGCGAAGCTGCCTTCAAGCTGGCCAGCGTACAGCCATGGGAGGGCATGGCAGTGAACCCGTGGGACCACCAAGATAAGGAGAGCAGCTGGACTCAGCAGCGCCTGTACATCGACCGCACGGGCTATGCTCGTCTGTGCACACTCTGCGAAGAGGGCGATGGAGGTGGTGTGGACGCAGGATTTGTGCGGGTCAAGTTCCCGCGATGTGGAGAATACAAGACCATCCTGGAGACGGAGCTACTGTGGCCCGACTTTACGTTGGTGGACCAGAAGGTTGACAAGGAGACGAAGATTCCCTCAGAAACCTGGACCACGAGGCCGAGCGGCAGGAAGGACAACGACCAGGTCCCACTCCCTGACTGTGGTGCCCATCGGGAGGCAGGAAGGTACACGATGGCGAGTGTTCAGGAGGTCCTCAACACCCATCAGACGTACCCAGGAGTCGTGACGGGCAAGCTCATGTGGGACAAGGTGGCGCGCCAGTTCTGCGTACTCAGCGAGCACACTCGCGCCCAATGGGATCTCATGGAGCGCATGGTACGTCACACCATGGAAGGCTTCACCATCATGAACCCCATGGGCAAGATGACTGGCGAGTTCCAGCTGCCTTTTTACTATGAGAAGGACCAGCGCTGGCAGTACCAGCACCTAAAGTATGTACAGCGAGTGAACATCACTGACCTTCGAGCTCGTCTGAAGGTGAGGTACGACGTGGAAGCGACTGGTGTGGAGGGCGTGGATGTGAAAGTGATCCCGCAGCTCACGCTGTCAGACGCAGCGGACAAGGTGGGGAAGTTCTACCCGGTGACAGATGGGGAAGGAGGCAGTGGCGAGGTGTTTAGCACGAACGCTGCCGCCGTGGAGTACCTGCATCTGGGGGACAACCCGAGAGTGATGCTCGGAGCATGCAAGACAGAGGAGCAAGCACAGGACGCGCTGGACACTTATGGGGCCAGAAGAAACCCTCCAGTGCGCACATCCAAGACTCTCAAGACGTCGAAGACGGTCAGGGGGGATGAGGCAGGGCCATCTGGCTCCGCACCGCCACCATCTTCTGCACCGCTTCGTTTACGGCATCAAACCTGGCCCAACGGCGTCTTCGACCCTGCCATGTTGGATTACCACGCTGCAGTGTTCCAGGGCACCTACGAGCCGGAGTCGCCCACTCACAGCGAGAACACAGCTGGAGAAGCCAACTGGCTGGATCTGGGAGAGATCTCGGAGTTCATGGCGCTGCAGGGACAGACGGTCTTCCTCATCCAGTACCGTTGCTTCATGGGCAAGATCGAGTTCCAGCTCGGGAAGCCCTTCGCGCAGCGAGGAAGGGGGGTGCACACGCAGCAACTCAGCAACCAGACCCTGCACCGGTACGCTTCCTCCGCAGGAGTGGGACAAAGGGAAGAGTTTCTGCCTCTGGGTGGGCAGTCGAAAGGCTGCACGGGAGGACTCCTCGGCACCTTGCAGAAACATATGACACATCTGGTTGATCGCACTCAGCTCTTGGAGATCGCCAGAAGCCATTTGAGCGATGGCCCACGGCAGGGCACCCTACGGGTTTTCAAGACCCGTGCCAACGCCCGGTCCAAGGCCGTGTATTACCTCTTTGAGGACAATCGCTACTACAGTGAGCGGGGACCCAGCAGCATGGCGTTCACCTTGGAGTACCTCTCCTCAGGTACGCGCAAGTTTGACTGCTGCAGCTGGGAGACCTGGAACAAGGTGGCGGTGATGCACCGAGAACCATTGTCTGCGTTCACATCCTCGGTGGGCCCGGCGTTGCTAGCTGAGGCACGTCGGGCAGAGGTGCAGGCGCGTCTTCGAAACGACTTCATGAGGTGCCTGGACCCAATCGAGGGAGGGGATGCAGGAAGTGAGGAGGAAGATGGCAGCATCTCAGGATACTCATCCGACCTCGCGGCTGTTGAGGGTGTGAGCACTCACACGGGTCGCACCAGAACACCGTCGCCGTTGACAGAGGATGAAGACAGCGTGGAGGTCATCAGTGAAAGACTGGTTGGGCTGTCTGCCAGTTTGGCGATCATCAGAGAATATGAAGAACGACCTCGTACTGCCCGCGCAACTGCGAGGATTGGAACGGGGACGACCACGCCGGCACCCTACTCTGGCCGAGTTCTCGGCGGGATATCGACCATGGGCTTGGAGTGCAACATGGCACAGAGACCTGAGCACCATTCAATCCACGACATTCTGAGATCCCCTGCACATTCCGTCTGCACGCAGCAGACTGAAGCCGTGCCTCCGGCTGCACAAGAGCCGGACTCCGTTTCATACGTGCCATCAACCCCGAGCTCTACAGCACCCAGCAGCCCGGAGCGTTCCAGTGGCTTCGTTGCGCATGTCGACACTCGACCTTCAGGCCAACCTGCAGCGCGCCCGCAGAGTCCAACTGGGGGTGCCGCACAGCAGAGTTCACCACGGGCTGGTCAGCGCAGGAGGAGATCTCCTAGCCCCGAGGAAGGCGCTCATCGTCAGGACGCGTCTCGCGGTCGGCATGCCGGCATGGGCGCGTCGCGGGCTCCCCAGAGACACCAAAGTTATGATGAGATCTGGGAGGAGAGGAGAAGGGAGAGCGCACTGGGGCCTTTTCAAGGGGGCACCGGGCCAGCTGCAGCCCGGCGCGCCCGTCACTGAGAAGCAGCCCCGGCGAAAAGCCGGGCACGCAGCCCGCCAATGATAGGCGGGCGAAGCGCACTCAGGTGTGCTTCCTGCTCGTGGGGGTGTTCGTGCGCTTGCATTGGCCGCAGCTGCCTCATTTTGCAGTGATGGCAGTATGGATGGCTATGGAGGTATTCAGATTTCTTGGTGAGGTCGTCGCCTGCTGGGCATTCCACGCTGAAGCGCCCCGCAGAGCCATGGCACGCGCGTTGTGGGCCGTGCGCGCAACGCCACTCGAGCCATGGGCACATCAACAGGCGCCTCTGCGAGTGCTGTTGGCGCTGGCCAGGCACCTACTGCTGTTGGCCAAGGGCGCGCTTGAGGTAGCTGGGCTCCATCACGCTCGGCGTGGGCTGTGGTACGTGCCGTTGATACGGTTCTGCCTCGTCATGCTCGCCATGCACTTCACACACATGGTCGGCACTCTGGGGTGCGTCTTGACGGTTGGCGCCCACATTGTCCACCATGGGTTGCCATGCTCCGGCTCAGTTCAAGATGGTGGCACATTCGCCGCGCTGGAGACTCAGGTGGGTCGCGCGCTGGCGGTCGCCCAGCGGATCTTGGCTGCCTCATTTTGCAGTGATGGCAGTATGGATGGCTATGGAGGTATTCAGGTTTCTTGGTGAGGTCGTCGCCTGCTGGGCATTCCACGCTGAGGCGCCCCGCAGAGCCATGGCACGCGCGTTGTGGGCCGTGCGCGCAACGCCACTCGAGCCATGGGCACATCAACAGGCGCCTCTGCGAGTGCTGTTGGCGCTGGCCAGGCACCTACTGCTGTTGGCCAAGGGCGCTCTTGAGGTAGCTGGGCTCCATCACGCTCGGCGTGGGCTGTGGTACGTGCCGTTGATACGGTTCTGCCTCGTCATGCTCGCCATGCACTTCACACACATGGTTGGCACTCTGGGGTGCGTCTTGACGGTTGGCGCCCACATTGTCCACCATGGGTTACCATGCTCCGGCTCAGTTCAAGATGGTGGCACATTCGCCGCGCTGGAGACTCAGGTGGGTCGCGCGCTGGCGGTCGCACAGCGGATCTTGGCCGCCGGGCCGGCTACGCTGGCCGCTGTTCCGCGGCGCATGCAGAAGCCGCGCTTTGCCGCTCGACTGCAGCGCCTGCAGTTCACTGCCGCTTGCTACCGAGTGGCGCACTGTGTCTATGTGATATCAGTCTTGGCGCTGGTGGTTTACGTGTCTGCAGGAGGAGGCCTGGGCCGTATGCAAGGGGGGTGGAAGATGTTGACTTGCATACTGACCCTTCACCCTCCAGTTAAACCAGTGGGTACCGGCAGAATTTTAAAACTTTTGCTGCTGCTAGCGGTGGCTGCTTGGGTGGCCGTCGTGGCCCCTGGGGAGCCTCAGGGCGTGCTGACGATGGACACGTGCTCAAGCTCGCAGATCAGATCTGCCAGGACTGCCTGGGAAGACCAGAGGTCTTCGCGCCAATGGGACACCGGATGGGAGGCTATGGTGGCAGAGCAAGACGAGGTGCTCCCACACACGGTGCTG
>LGRX02015511.1:0-16961 GCA_001247695.2 Cymbomonas tetramitiformis | reverse complement strand
GTATCGGCACGTGGCGAGATACGCGGGCGTAGTCGCAGTATCGGCACGTGGCGAGATGCGAGGGCACAGTCGCAGTATCGGCACGTGGCGAGATACGAGGGCGTAGTCGCAGTATCGGCACGTGGCGAGATACGAGGGCACAGTCGCAGTATCGGTACGTGGCGAGATGCGAGGTGGTAGTCGCAATATTGGCACGTGGCGGATACGGGGAGGCGTGAGTCGCAATATCGGTGCACGTGGCGAGCTGCGGGCAGTGCCTGTATCTGCGCCTCCGAGATACGAGGGGCGTAGTAGTAATATTGGCACGTGGCGGATGCGAGGGCGTAGTCGCAGTATCGATGCGATGGCGGGTCAGCGCAGCCTGCGTGCTGGTGCGTGTGACTACAGGCTTTGATGCGCAGTATGGTACGTGGCGCAGATGCGAGGCGTAGTCTCAGTATCGGTACGTGGCGAGAAACGAGGGCACAGTCGCAGTATCGGTACGTGGCGAGATGCGAGGTCGTAGTCGCAGTATCGGTACGCGGCGGGGTGGGAGGGCGCAGTCGCAGTATTGGCATGTGGCGACGAGGTATTGGCACGTGCCGGTTTGCGAGGGTGGCAGCGCCGCATTGGCACGTGGCAGGGTACGAGGGTGGTGGCACCGTATCGGCACGTGGCGAGGCGTGAGGGCGCCGGCGCGGCATCGGCACGTGACGGTGTGTGAGGGGTGCGGGGAGCATTGCCACGCATGGACACCCGGTCATAGTGACACCAACGAGGACCGAGGACATGCGCGCTGCCACAACAGGTTACGGATACAAACACAAGTATCTGCCAATGACATGTGGCAGTGCGTGAGCAGGCGAAACTTCACCATAGCACTGCACGCACCTTGCGGGCTGCTGTTTCGCATCACGCGCGCGGCATAGAGCGGCAGAAGCGCCACGTGCCTCAACCAGCCCCAGAGCTTCTGGAAAACCCGCAGCAGCGCCCATAACACGAGCTCGCCCAATGCCTGCATCGTCCACATTGTATTTTCAAAATCCACATCCCGTTGACAACTCGTTCGAACTGCTGCCTTGGTTGGGGGTGGATTGCAAAAAAAATATATGAAGACTCACCAGTAACAGAGGGAAAGCAACAAAATAAATAATGAAGCTTCCCAGGACGACCAAAAAAACTGCAGTCCATCCGCACCGTCACCTCGAATCAGTCCACCCGCATCGCCACCTCGAATCAGTCCACCCGCACCGCCACCTCAATGCAGTCCACCCGCAACCCCACCGAATCAGTCCTGGCACCCCACCTCAATCAGTCCACCGGCACCGCCACCTCGAATCAGTCCACCCGCACCGCCACCTCGAATCAGTCCACCCGCACCGCCACCTCGAAGCAGCTAACCCGCACGGCCGCCTCGATGCACCAGCCAAGAGCTGAATGCCTCGAAGTACACGACCCACCCTAACTTGATGATAAGCTTGGGAGGTTTCAGGGGTCAGCTTGGAAACCAGGGCATTAAATATTTGCGTTTTGATGAAGGCGACAGCAGAAAAAGCAAACACACAGGAACATACCACTCGCAAAATACTCGACACAACTTTTGGCTGAAGCACTCTGTCACCGTACGAATGTAGGACGAGTGAGATTTCAGGAGGGTATCTCTGCTTCGGGCGAACCTGATTCGGGCTTCTCTAGAGGAAGCTGTGCTGAGAGGGCCGACAGCTGGACCTTCAAAAACGAAAACCATGTTCGAATAGAGACCTGCGTCTCCCGAAGCGACATCTCTTGAACACTCTTGGCGCATCATGAACGCCTGCCATCATACTGATGATTCAAGTGGATACCCTTTTGCAAATGCACGCAAGCATTTAGTCCAATATTGATCTCCAGTTCTGCCGTAAAAGTGAACCTATCACCAAGAAGATACAGCGTATTCCGAAAGATTCCAGCAACCCTCAGTGGTAAGCTGCAGCGATACGGTCGACGCACCGAAAATACTTTGTAAGACGCCGAAGCGCATTTCGTCAAATTGAAGCCTGTTCAAACACCGCAGTCGTACTGCAGCTTAGCCTTTGATACCAAATGCATCCGCAACCATTCGTGGCAAAGCGGATTGAACACCCACGTCGCATAGTGAAATGCACGCTGTTGCTAAGGGCATACACGGCGAACGAACCAGGCACGGTTAATCTTACTGGGACAAGTTGCTTAAGTCTTCAGAGATGAATATTGACCATGGAGTATTCACTTTTTTTACTATGTGCGAAAGTGGGAGAAGTGGTCGTGGGGCGTGATAGGACAGGTCACCGCATGACTTATCGCAACTACGCAGGTTGTAAAGCAGTTTGAAAGCAAGCCGATTCTCGTTGCTGTTTCAGTGATTGCTTCAAATGATATATTTTGCGCGTAACAAGGAGATATTTGGAGACTGCGACACCGTCTGTTGACTTTGAAAAGTGAAAAATGCTTTCCCGCGTGTTCGCTGTTTCTTCGTCGTTGAGGCACCTATCGGAAACACGACATAAACATCCGAGGCTCGCATAAGCATAAGATAAAGGGAAACAGTTTTAAAACCTGGAGGTACGAACACGATATTCGATATTGCGATCACGGGTATCCAAAAGAGGAAGAGGAACGGGACCTGCAAGACAACCCCAGCAACCGTTTGCACATTCCTGAAGCAGAACTGATGTTCACGGAAGACAGCGTCACGCGTTACTGCAAACTTGCAACATGAACAATGAACGGTAAAACGAATTAAGAACCTGGTGTCGTTCGATAAGATTCATTGCATATTTATTTAAGGGACACCGCTGTGAAGGAAGTGAAGGGACAACATCACTTCGTTCACGAAGCCCATCTGGTGATGCATCTCGGTACAAATTAGGGTTTACTTTCTTAGAATTAGGCTGTCGCAGGGACCGACGCGAGATCGCATACGACGACATCGACATCGACAGTGATACTGTTGATCCTGCGGATTCCCCGTAAATCGGATGACCGCCCAGTCACCTTGTCCGATCCGCTCCCGTTGGGTAGGAATGGCGAGAAAAAGAGCGGAAAGTAAGGCGAAGCAGCAAGGCAGCACTCCAGCGTCAGATCGGAGCCTGAGTTGGAGAACCCATTTTTAAGGGTGGGCGGGCAGGGAAGAAAAATTGCGTTAGGAAACGAAGAAGAAAGACGCAGCAATCGTCAGCAGGTAGGAAAAGTGAAGTATTTTCACCAATTTCCGACTTAAGAGCGACACTCTGCGACACTTGGACTACGAAGCTGGAGGTGAACCGCCACTTCGCGATTCTTCATTTCCGCGATCCGAGGAGTGAGATCGGACGATCCGTCTCCTGAATGACGGTCATCACTGATGACGGAAGGAAAGTCGGCGATCAACAGTGATACTGTTGATCCTGCGGATTCCCCGTAAATCGGATGACCGCCCAGTCACCTTGTCCGATCCGCTCCCGTTGGGTAGGAATGGCGAGAAAAAGAGCGGAAAGTAAGGCGAAGCAACAAGGCACCACTCCAGCGTCGCCTCTCCGCCAACACTCACAACCCCCGCCTCTTGACGCCTTTTCACCCCAACTCTCAAACTCGAGCCAACAGAAATTAATAATCAAATTACTCATACAAATACCCGCACGAATGATTGTGCCGCATTCAGCTCCATGTATTCTTTCGTCGAGACTTTCTCTACCTGCCTTGAGGATGACATTCCCAAGACTTGCCACACTTTCATATAATGTCTAGCAATCCTCTCTGTTTTCCAATACGCCTGTCCCATAACCTGCTGCAGGTCGGCTCCTTCAAGGAAAAGTTCAATTGCTCCCGCTGTCCGAATGCTGAAGAATGTTTCCCCATTGAACAGCCCCGCTTTTTGCAACCAGTATTTGAGGTCTGAATTCATCTGCTTCCTGGAAATCGGACTATTTTCCACTTTGCCAGACCTGACTGGTCTGAACAAGAATCCTTGTGCAAGGTTCAGACCCAAATTTTTCATCACTTGGAGGTAGTCCTCCAACGCTGAGATGGGGCATTTAGATTTATCAGGGAGTCTTTTGATTCCGAAAACGTGTTCATCGCCCGAACGGAGTGTCTTCCCCCACTGGTAGTTGAAGAGAAAACCGGAGTTATCGGGAAATCTTATGATCCCTTCCACCCTTGTGGCGCCCAGCTCCGCCGGTCTCTTCAGAGCGTATAAGTCCATCAGGATCATTGCCTTACATCTAAGAGTGATGAACAAAAGTATCCAATCTTGTGTCGAGGCAAAACCAGCTGCCTCTGCGTTCATGTGAATCACTAGCTTGTCGATCGTACAACTGAAAAGTGGTGTTGCCTGATTTGGGGTGATTCTTGCTTGCAACTGTTCATTCCTGGTCATCGTTTCATAGACCTTAACCACCCTACCTGTGCACGGGTTGTCCGACCCGCCCCTTCCGAAATCCTGGAAGGCACTAGAGAGTCTGCCGATAAGGGAATTCACCGAACTTGCGGCTTGCCTGACTGGGCAACTACATCTTCCCCAAGGCTGGGAATCGATTAGTCGAGGAATTATGATAAATCGATTTAACATTGTATACAACTATCGAATCGATTTGCGATTATGACAAATTAGGAATCGAATAGGTTTGCGAGTATGGCAAATTATAAATCGAATAGGTTTGCGCTCAGGACTAATCACAAATCAAATAAGTTCGGCGATTACGACAAATTATAATCGAATCGGTTCCCACCCTGGACTAATTACTAATCACATAGGTTGCGCGATTACTGGGTACATGAATCAAATCGGTTATGGTGGGTAATATACACCAATCGAATCGCTTTTCAGGAAATCGCCTTAGAATCGCATATACACGAAAATCGGTTTGCGCCGTCATGAAAGTCACCGAAAACCGGTTCTGTCATAACCTAATTGGCGGTATGGTCTGATATTTCGGTTTGATATTTTGGTCGAATTGCGACTGGCCCTCGGTACTTGTCCCTGGAGAGCCACGTCCATGTGTCTCACTTGAAATTTTGAAATTTAAAATTCTCAGCTGTTCCAACAGCTCGTCCAGCACCCTATATAGCAGCTATTCCCAGTTCAACCACTCATCAGAAGTTCAGAACTCTATCATCATCATGGGTAAGCGTGCATCCAAGAAAAGTAAGTCTTCGACCAATGACAGCAGGCTCCCCCCCATTGGCAAGGGACCGATCAAACGCACGCCCAATCACGAGTTCGATCATCGTGATAACGCTGACAACATTTACCTTGTCGAGTGTATTTTAGCCGAGCGATTGACCAAATCAGGCGATCGTACAGTGAAAGAATGGCTCATTCGCTGGAAAGGCTACAGTCAGGCTCACGACACGTGGGAGCCGATCGAGAACCTGGCCGGTCTGGAGGACGATATCGCCAACTTCCGTAGAGAGAAGTCACTACTTGAGCCATTGAAGCTTGGGAAGCGTAAACGCAAAACACCCGTCAACGATCACACCCCTGTCGTTGTAGCGGCTGGCAGTAGCGCCGGTGTCCTCAGCATCCAAAGTGGAGAGAATACTACCCCTGCCACCCAAGAAGATGTTTCAGATGAGGAAGCTGAACATGGTGAAGAGATCCTTCGTCCTGCCATGCGAGGTCGTCGTACCGCGAAGGTACGAGTTTGCATTGCCCCCATTGTATGATGTTCTATTTTCATATAGTGCCTCACTGACTGACTGCATTTGTTCACTGCGTGACCTTTGTTCACTGACTGACTGCGTTTGTTTTGATCGCAGGTCTGGTCGTTGTTCAACGAAATCATCTGCCCCACCACTGATAAGCCCATCGGACTTCTTTGTGCCATCGAAAAGTGCGGTGCGCGGTTGGCCTCCTCCACCAACACCACCAACGCCCGCCAGCACCTTTCGTATCTCCACAAGGCCCATCTCGCCGAATTGGAGGCCGAGGAGTTTGAGGCCAACTTTGCAGATGAGCCGTCCCAGGAGGCTGCCGCCCGCGTCCAGTCTGTGATTTCGAAGAACTCTGCCGTCTGGCCCCCTGGGAAACGTGACACTCTGACCCGAAAGGTGGTGAATTGGTTGTGCAAACGCGCGAGGCCTTTGAGTTTGCCCGAGCGTGACACCGAGCTCTCTGACGTCTTGATGTTCGCCTCCGAGGGTGCCTACTCCATGCCGTCCAAGCATAACGTCGTCCGCCAGCTCTGTGTGATTTCTGGGAAGGCCCTCGTTCACGATCGACAGAAGGTTGTTGTTTTGAAGAAGGATCGTGTACTTCCTTCATCAGGTGCGTGTTATTTCCCATGACTGTGCGAATACTTGAGCTGTGACCTGTCTTGGAGTGCGTGATATTCCTTTTATTCTTAACTGACGGGTACTTTATGGGGCGGGATGCTCGCAGCCATTGACATATGGTCCGAGAACGGTATAGCTCTGTTGGGGATCCTTCTCTATTTTTGGGCTGCTGGCGGCACTGCCATTTCTGAGCTTCTCGTTCGAGCTGTCCCGTTTGGTGAGGTTGCGCACACTGGCACTGAGATTGAGCTTGCGACAAAGAGGGCACTTGCCCACCTCGGTGTTGGCGAATTTCGAGAGGCAACTTCCGATGCTGACTGTTTTGAGATCGTCGATACTGTCCGTCACTGTCTCCACAAAGCAGTGGCTGACGGTGCGAGCAACGTTCAAAAGGGCCTCGCTGAGTTCGAGACGTCACCTTGTCCCGCTCATGTTCACACTGAGAAATAAACGTGGTAAAATGGTGGTAAAATGTGGTAAACCGGTGGTAAATTGTGGTAAATTGGTGTTTTACCACCATTACACTAATAGTGGCGATATAAATCCCGTGGGTAATTTCCTATTGGTAACGTGGAAGAATTCTAACACGATTTTACCACATTTACTTATAGCGCGGTAATTATATATTATTGTTTACCATTGCTGTATATAATTTACCATGGTACCCCCCTACGACCGGTAAATTGACCCCCAATGGTAAAATTACCACATATGACCGGTAAATTGACCCCCAATGGTAAAATTACCACATGTGACCGGTAAATTTGCCACGGTATGACCACGGTTGGACACGTGGCAGGCAGGATGCACTGTGATACGGACACGTGTGCAAGATTAGTGCACGTGGCAAGCAGGCATGGTATGTTACATAACTGTTACCAGATATGCTAGGTAGGTAAGTATGTGGCTTTGCAAGTCCCAGCCCCGTCCTGGGCTTTGCAAGTAAGGTCACACTAGAAGCAATAAGGAGAGAGGAAGGAAGGACGCATGCTGCTGGTTTCTAGCTTGCCGTTGCTAAGGTCTTGAGCATCGTGCAGATTTCATTCCTGGCCAAAGGTAGATGACGTGGAGGGGGATTTTAAATCCCGGAGGACGGTGGCAGATACACTTGGTCTCAAGGCGTGACGCCGGCATCAGCAGGGTATGTTTGGCATCCTCGTTCAAGACAAAGACGGCACGGCTGTTCATGCGCGCGTTTTTGATAGTCGGGTATGCCGTCACCATGGCTAGACGGCACACAGCGCAATGTGTGGCCGGGTCCCAGATCAGATAGTAAGCTTCCACGCGGCCGTATTCAAATGCATCGGCTTCAGAGGATGCTAAGGCTACGTTGTAGGAGATTCTGGTTACTGCCCTGGTGTACATCGTGGACGTGAAGTCCTCGTCGCCGTGCCGCATTCGTGGAAAACATAGGACGTCCAAGGCGTCCCGTTCTAGCTCGTATCGCTCACCGTGCATGGCACGCAAGGAAGCCGCCAGGCCCGGCAGCAGCCTTCCTTCCGCATCGGCGCTTAGCGCGGATACAGCCACGCCACCGCGGATGATGTGATGACCGACATCCATGAAGTGACACGCGAGCCCCGGGTCATCGCGGAAACCCGGGCCGTCCTCTTTCACCGAGTGCGCGACATAGTCTGGAAGGAACCGGATCCCGGGGTACAAGTGGGCCATGTCATCTACACGGTCTTTCAGCAAGTAGGCGTTGCCGATGCATGAATCGATGGCCTTCCCCCCCACCGGCTCCGGCACCACCCCCTTCGCCTCCCCCAACAGGCGCTCCACCCATAGCTCGATGTTGGAGCTGACAACGCCTACCTTCTCCTCTTGCTTGCACAAGTGTACCACGGCTAGGCGTAGATTCAGCGTCAGCATGTTCATAGGGCACTCGTTCTCAATAATGACAGCGAACTCCCTCATACGCAGCTCCGCTTGTGCGCGAGCCTCTGCGCGGTCTTCGATTGTGCCGGCGCACACCTGCCTGATGAAATATATCACAGCCTCCCTCAGCTTCCACCAAGCCCTGTCCAACTCTGGGTTGAGACTCTCCAGGACGTCCATGAATACCAGCGGGCTGAATATCAAAATGAAGTTGAGCCAGTCCTCCATAGTGTAGTTCCCTGCAAACAAACCAAGCGTTTCGGGCGACATCAGCATGCATGCACCGTTCATTCAATCAATGGTCAACCCATACAACGGGCGGGCCTATGCACACAATTCACGTAGATCTCGCATGCATGGGAAGAACAGCTTTCCTGCAATCATGCCTGCCAGCACACCTACCTGCATATTGCACCACGTCCTGGTACTCACGGTGCATGTCGTGCGGGGCACACAGCCCTTTGCCGTTCTTCTGTAGCTGCTGTAGCTGCGCGGCGTTGAAGTAGCACGTGTCATCGCAGTTGGGCACCTTGTGGCGGAACATCTTCACAGTACTCTTCACGACACCGAAGGTCATACAGTGCATGAAAGGCAGCACGTATGCCGACATGGCGGTGAAAGATTCCAGGGCCTCCAGGGGACCCTTACCGTAGCGCCCGGTCCGCATGGGATCAGCGCCCTCCTGGGTTAGCTTGACTAGTTCCTCGTGATCCTCCTGGGTTAATAGCACCGACGGGTCCCAGGCATGAACCGTCTCCCCGTCCGGTAAATAGCTTTGTGCGATAGGCTTGGCATAGCCTAGGCAATACATCCCACCAGTTGGTCCGGGGGTGCCCTCCCACAGGCTCAGGTAATCGTTGCGTCTGGCAGCCACCGGAGCGAACCTTCCCAGAACGTTCCGCGCAACGGTGTCACAGTAGCACAGCACCAGAAACACACTGAACTTATCATGCCACTTGCCAAAGTAACCATCGTATACTCGGAACGGCGTGCGTTTGTCGTCAGCGTGCCCGTCGCGTAACTCCTTGAGCTCCTTCACGAGGCGCTCTTGGATCACGTCATTGTTCTTCCAGTGCCGCCTAGGGCCCGGAACCACAATTACGAGCCCGGTAAATTCCATCCTAACCCGATCCTGCGAACACCCGCATGGATGCACCGTCAGTCCTCCCTTCCTCAATCACCGGGAAGCCTTCACAGCCAGACACGCTAGCAGGTGTACAACCTACGGCACGCAAGGCGGGACGCAGTGCACCTTGCATACGCCTACACTGCAGAAGCAGACCAGCAGCAGGGGACCACCTGCATGCGTTAAACTGGTTAGCCTTATTCTAGTAACAAGGCACATCGCAACGGTTCGAGTTGCAGATTGTGGCGGCGTGTACCCGAGGGTGCAGGTCCGCGCTCCGCATCGCTCCGAACCTCGTGGACCATCCCCTGCACCGTGCGCGCCACATTCCCACCATTACGCCCGGTGGTGTGTCCCCACCCTCACGTGCAACGCATCGTTTGCACCATAGCGCTGTTCAGGTCAGCCATTTCATTCAACATACATCAAGGGGAGGGGGGGGCTTGGTTGTAGTAGGAGTGCTAGGTGTCGGCTGGACTCACTGTTTGTCGTGCTTCTTCGCCCGTGCGTCATCCTCACCGTATTCCACAGCCATTCCAGCCCGAACCATTCCAGGTTTCATGGGATCCGTGCTTTCTGTTTCCTGCAGCAGTCGGCCCCCAACCGTGCTGTGCTCGTTGATCCGCGCCACGTGCGGGCTGGTCATGACGCATGCGTTTGTAGGCGCTCTCGCCTGCGTATCAGCACGCATTTTTGCAAACTTCGCATTGCGCATCCAGCGTCTGACTAGCCGTTTCACCGGGAAGTAGAAATAGTACTCCTGCGGGCGGTACACCTCACCCCGCGCCGTACGTGTCACACTGTATCTCTCCTCCTCGCACCACCCGACCGGCACTCCCGCCGCATCCCACGCGATGGGAACCCCGCATTTCTCCTCCGCTGGTTTCTTGGTCTCTGCTGGAAACGTTCTGTGATACTTCGGACACACATGCACTGCGTAGTCCCACACGGTCTCGGCACCAATCAGGCGTAGCATGTGCCAGAGCGACCCCGGTAAATTGGTGATTGCTCCACCCAGCAGCATCTTCAAGATTTTCATGAACGTGTTGAAGTGCGCGTCTGTCCACTGCTGCCGCCGTTTCATGTCCAGCAAATACCACACAGCTTCCTGCAGCGTCACTCCGTGGGGGCTCGCCTGCCCATGCGTTAGAAGTGGATCCATCTTTTTGGGACTGAGTTCGGCCGACTCTGGCGCGTCCAATGTCTCCACTTTCGCTGGCTCCGGCGCGTCCACCGTCACCGCTTTCCCCGCCTCCGGAGGGTCCACCGTCACCTCTTTCGCCGGCACCGGCGCGTACACCGTCACCTCTGCGTGATGAGCCAGCAGCAAGGCGGCCGCCTCTTCCACCTCGATTTCCATGCCCGCCTTTGCAGCTAGTTCCTGCGAGTGGCCGTCCCATCCTGGCTTAATTTCTGTGCATATTCTGCATGCGCTGCATGCCCCTGCGCATGTTGCATAACGTACATGCTACAATACGCACTACATGATGTATCAGAAAGACGCACAGGCGTTTCCACGTCCTGTCCGAGCAGGGCAGTGAGACCAGTGTTGCGCCAGTGTGCAAGGTGCGGCAGGGCGTACATCGTAAAGAAAGTCCGGGATGGAGAGGAGGTCCGCCTCCGCATCACCACCTTCGTCCGTCTCCTCCACGATGTCTTCTTCCGGGATGTCCGGCAAATCCAACACCTCCTCCCAGTATGCATTTTCGGCTGGGGTGGGGGCATCTGACGACCCCCCTTCCTCGCAATGACTCAATCCCATATATCCCACGGCCCGTGCGTCCGCCAGGTCGTGGTTCGTATCATTCCCATCCGTGCCGGCTCCTCCCACCAGGGTATACCGCATTCTCTTGTTGGGTATCCTCGCCTGCTGAGAATCATCATCCGCTGTTTCCGCAAACACTGGGGCCGCCTCCATCTGGTGGCCAGCGGAGATGGCAATGACACGGTGCCTTTGATCAAACTGAACTCCCAGAGATTGCATGTGGCCTATGAGCACGTCAATCCTTCCCTTGTAATCCTTTCCGGCGCGCCCTACCTGATCAGGTATGCCCAGCGTGCACAAGTCGTCGGGGGTGAAGATGGAGCGAATGCTTGGGCGCTTGATGTCACGGTAAGCGCGTTGCGCCAACTCCAGTAGGCGGGCGTCGGTCACGTGCCGGTTATCACACGCGGTTGGGAGCTGCGCCGTTTGGCACGTGACGGCTTCCCCCCCGGCTCGCCGTTTCCCCCGCGCGCCGTCCACCGGGCTCGCCCCCCCACCTGCTAGCTCTCTGGGGCCCACATGCGGCGGTGCGTAGGTTATCCGCATCCTCTTGTCGATCATGCACCCGAGAGTTGTCAATCTGTCAGCCAGCTGACGGATCTTTGCGCTCTTCTGCGCCATCGTGCTGCACTCCTCTGTGACCTTGCTTGGGATCCATCCGATGTCCACAGCAAACCGTGACACTGTGGGTGACTTGCCCCCAATTTCCAGGCTTTGCAGTTTGCACAGGATGACGACGTCATCCAGTTCATCCATCACCGCGCATTGTACCTGCCGCAAACTACCCCTTCCGGCGTGTCACCGACCTGCACGCAGCACATCCGTTGAGGGGGAGTGGGGGGGGGACACCGACAGCACCTGCATCATGAAGGCAGACACCTCGTTAGATGCATCGTTGCTCCTCGCGTGAGCGCCCGATCGATACGCGGCGGTCGCTCGGTGCATGGCGTGTGCAGCGTGACGCGTGCGTAGTGACCGCGTGTTTCCGTCGGAGAACACAAACTGATTTATTCCAAAGATACAATACAGTTCAAAATTGTCTGTTCTAGCCACATACGGTCTTTCACTTCGCATAGCCTACAATCTGCATTAATCGGAAGCTGGTGTTCGTGGTTGACATCCTAAGCTTTCATGCCAGAGGCTTGCACGCTTGCGCGTTTCCTCTGCGGTACAAGTCGTATGCGCCTGCTTTCAAGCTTCTGGTTCAGGAACGCTGGTCAGCCAGCAGCTTGGGGTATCGCCAGCGTTGCAATCCAAGCTACGCGTCACCAGATACACCTGCGTGCACAGGGCGCAAGTTTCGACATTCATCCTCATGTTGCTCATTGCAGGCATCGGCATGTCACAACCCATGCATGCGAGCTGCCTGCGGGAGGCGTGCCCCACTCACCGGCTGGTCGTGGCTCCGCATTTCCGTCCACTTGTAAACCCGGCGGGACCGTGTCGCGCATGCTGAGCAACTTCGGCAGGTTGGAGATGCACATTTCTTCCCCGGTCGATGTCCTCCAAAGCAGTCCCTTCTCGCAGATGTGCACATCCGGGACCCGGCACTCGCCGAATTTCGGGATGATCGCTGAGTTGAATGCGTGCGCGTCGAACTCCGCATGAAAAATGGCGAAGTCGAGGAGCACCGCGGGCAACTTGACTTGCAGGTTGGCGCCATTGTCACTGGCCACCGCCGTGCAGTAGTAATCGTGCACCTCAGACCACTCCTCCACCGTTATGCGATGGACAGTCATGCCGATTGCTCCACTCCACGTCCCGGAGGCATGCTCCACTGAGTACTCCTCGCCGTACGTGGTCGTCTCCCAGAGCTGTGTCTTCATACGGCCCGACAGTATTTTGACAGCGGACTGCGTGAGCTTCTCCGCTTTGTCAGCAGCCACCAACCACTCTACACCGCCACTGACGGCGCGATGAAACGCGCCCTTCCGCGAAATTGGCAGGAGCTCGGCCATTGTTGCTCCTGACACAGTAACCTGCCGAGCATCAGCCGGGCAGGCCTGCTTCTTGCGCTTGTTGCTGCCGGCAGCCGACGGTCCCTCGTTACGGTTGGATTTCCGGGGTTCAGCTGCAGTGCTCTTTGGCGTGGCGACTGGCAGGAGAGCTCGCAGCTCCGGGTTGCTGTTCACACGCCGCCTGAGTTCATTTGTTAGTGGCGTGTTGAGCGCGTCCAAGGACTGCTTGCTAAGCGCTGCGTAACCCGCAAATGTCGCTGGTTGCTGAAGGGTAAACAAGCTCCCTTTCATCGTCAGACTCACTTTTTTGCCTGTTCCCTGCAGCGCGGTGATGTGGTCCTTCAGGCGCTCGTCCGAGACGGTTTGCAGCAAGGCCAACGCTGCCGCCGGTGTTGTGTCACCAACGGGGAACAGGGCGCCCTTAGCATCCATCACACCCTTCATCAAGGCCATATTCCTGGCTATGTTCCTGGCTCGTCGTTTTTCCATGGATGGCGGCGACGTTACAATGGTCCTCGGACTCCTCCTGACCTCCTGAGCCTGCTGGGGAGCCACCACCTCCTCATCCTCCTCGGACTGCTCGTCCAGGGAGGACCTTAACGCCGCCTCTGTCATGATAGTGGGTAATGGGCTCACTGCCTCCTCCGGTGTGGGCAATGCCCCCGGGGCCGGTGCTGCGGCCTGATTTATCTTGAAGTGTGTTGGCTGCTCCGGCGCCTGGGCTGGGCGCGACTCCTGGGTGCGGGGCTGGGTGGTATGTGCGCCCTGGGGTCGACGTCCTTGCGCAGGGGGGGCCGGAACCATCGTCAAGAACGGGCGCAGGAGGTTCAGCGCGTCACATACTTCGCCGACCCATATCGCGTGGCTCTCGGGAAGTTGCGACTGTGTCATGTGGTTGGTATCATCGCTGAATATACGTGCTGCAGGGTCGTACGTCACCCACGGGCACTCAGACAAGTACTTCACCCAGACTCCGATGTCCGCAATGAAAATTGTCCTGCACGTCCGCTGCTACCTGCGGTGGCTGAATCGTACCCGCAGTGCGAACTCCACCCGGGGGTGCATGCGCCGCCACCCCGGCGCCAGCAGGATCCGCCGCTACCTGCGGTGCATGCATCGTACCCGCAGTGCGAACTCCACCCGGGGGTGCATGCGCCGCCACCCCGCCGCCAGCAGGATCCGCCGCTACCTGCGGTGGCTGGATCGTACCCGCAGTGCGAACTCCACCCGGGGGTGCATGCGCCGCCACCCCGGCGCCAGCAGGATCCGCCGCTACCTGCGGTGGCTGGATCGTACCTGCAGTGCGAACTCCACCCGGGGGTGCATGCGCCGCCACCCCGCCGTCAGCAGGATCTGCCGCTACCTGCGGTGCCTGAATCGTACCCGCATGGCGAACTCCACCCGGGGGTGCATGCGCCGCCACCCCGCCGCCAGCAGGATCTGCCGCTACCTGCGGTGCATGCGTCGCCACCCTGCCGCAAGCAGCAGCTGCCCCTGTTTGCGGCTGCTGATTCGCAACCGCAGGGTGAAATGCACCCGGGGGACCCCCTGCTACGGCATCAACAGCCTGCTGCCACGGCCCAGGGAATCTCGCACGGAGGACGTTGGATTCCTCGGGCGTGGTCACCCTGAGTCCCGTACACTGCGGATTGCCGGCGATGAACCTGTCGAACTGCAGCATGGCCGTGATGTTCGCCGTTACCTTTGGCGCACAAGCGGTGCATAGTTCTGCCTCGCCGAGGACATCCTGCCGGCAGGTCGCAGGGGACACACACTGCGTTTGAAATTTCTTGTTGTTGTTGCGCATCTTCTGCTTGATCCACTGGCCGCATTTGCCCTTGGCCACCGTGTGCTCCTCGCTCAGAGGAGGCAGCAGCTGGAAAGCCGCGCACTTGTTAAACACGTTCTCAAGGAGAATGTCGAAGTTCCCCTGAAGCCACCCTTCCCCGCCGGGTGAAGCGTGCATGCCCGACTTAAGGCATATACCGGCGTGTATCTTCGGCGCCAGGTCGGTGAACTGTTCCAGGAGCCCCACCGGAGCTGGCCGTTTAGCCGCCGTCATGGGTATCACAGTCGGCCAGACGGGGTCGCTTCGTCTTCGTGCCTGTCCCCCCTGCACATGCGCATGACAAACGTTACGCAAGCGTATGTGATACAAGCAAGCATGCCCTCTTGGTACCTGCAACTGTCAACTGGGTAGGCGGTGAAGCAGGCAGGAAATACACGCACCCTCGCCCATCCCTGCCCACCCACCACTCGCAGCGCCGCTGCTCACCCTGTGGCCGCTGATTCGCAACCGCAGATGAAGCAGCCTATAACACGGCGCCGGGGAGAGCGCCGCACGCGCCACGCGCCTGATTCGGCGCGGAGCGGAGCAGCCTCCAGCAAGCAGGAAATACACCACAGGATTCGTACTCCCAGCTTCCACGGACTTCGCGCACAAATGGATACTGCGTGCGGTCTCCTGAGCAACCGGTACTATAGCGTGCGGCCTACCCCTTAGCGTGCATTCTTATCGCAGTGTATCTATGGGGCTGTTTGCAATCTGCATTAAAATAAGTTTGAATGTTACTGCTAGGGGGCTGCGCCACGCCCTTTCCCTTGATGCGCCTACTAACACGCTATTCATTATCCGGCAGGATGCGCATGTAATGCCCCGCGCACAAGGGATGCTCCAACAGCTTCCACAGCCGTAGAGGTTCGCGGCTAGTCAACACCACATCCTCGTGGGGGCAGATGAACTCCATGGCGAAGGGCGCGTTGTTGGGGAAATCCTCTGGAGTTGGACCCGAGGCATCCGGCCATTGCATGCCCGCCAGCGGCCAGCTGATGTACAGCTGTATGACGCGGGCCGTCATGTTGGCGATGATGTGCCAGAACTCGGGTTCGTCATACTGCTGTTTCCGCGCTAGGATTTTGGACAGGGAGACTTGTTGCAACTTTCCATGTGCATTTTGCTGGGGCCGGGTGTCCGCCATGTCAAAGTGGTAATACTCCGGATGCAAGTCGTAGAACGCTTGTATGGCTTGCCGACAGTTTTGGACAAGCACCCGACCACTCGCAGTCAAGCTCCGCTTAGTAGCACCCTCCGCTTGTGGCAGGTGCCAGCCAACGCAGTGGAGCCAACAGTTGCCGTCGCCTTCCACGTCTACGGCTCGTAGCCCCGCAGTCCGCAGGCACGCCTGCACGTCCGCCATAGTCACTATTTTACCTGTAGGAGCTGCCTGCACGTCCACCAGCTGCCTCCGGTGTGCTGGCTGACACGCGCCTGGCTCAGTAACGGATCCGAAGCTGCAGTCAAAGGCGCTGTCGATGATATGTCCTCTGTGGTCCCTGGTGAGCAGATGATGGTTGTCGGCGTCGTAGAACGCTCCTCGCTGAACACCAGTCGGGATCACCGCCTTTGCCTCAGCCATTCTCACCACACCTGGTCTGGTAGGTGTCGCTGCGTTGGGGTCGGCCCGGGTGCCCATGGGTTCCGTGCGGGGAGAGGGCCACACCCGCGGCTGCGCCTCTGCGGTACCAGTGCCACTCGGTGCGTCATCTGCGCCTGTGCGATCCCACCACCCACGTACCCCTCATATCAAGCGCAATACCCCTAGGGTGTCTGAACTGCACAGCGTCAGCAGACTGAGCGAGGTTGCACACACCTGGGCTGGTAGGTGTCGCTGCGTTGGGGTCGGCCTGGGTGTCCATGGGTTCCGCAGCGGCCGAGTCCGCAGTAGCCGTTGCCGTTTGGGGAGAGGGCCACACCCGCGGCTGCGCCTCTGCGGTACCAGTGGGGCTGGTAGCTGTCGCTGCGTCATCTGCGCCAGTGCGATCCCACCACCCACGTACCACTCATTTCAAGCGCAATACACCTAGGGTGTCTGAACTGCACAGCGTCAGCAGACTGAGCGAGGGTGCACACACCTGGGCTGGCAGGTGTCGCTGCGTTGGGGTCGGCCTGGGTGTCCATGGGTTCCGCAGCGGCCGAGTCCGC
>LGRX02015510.1:0-30317 GCA_001247695.2 Cymbomonas tetramitiformis | reverse complement strand
ATGGCTTTGGTGTGAAGGGTCTCTTAAGATACATGGCTTTGGTGTGAAGGGTCCCTTAAGATACATGGATTTGGTGTCAAGGGTCTCTTAAGATACATGGTTTTAGTCTGAAGGGTCTCTTAAGATACATGGATGCAGGAAGCTACTCATTCACCTCGACTACGTGAGCAGTTTCGCGGTAAGGAACAGCTCACCTCGACTCGATGCCTGCTCGCCCGGCTACCATATCCAAAGATCCTCCCATCGCACAATACACCACCATGGGGGAGTCTGAACCTACCCCCACCGCGGCACCCCTTTTTTTCGCAAGCAAGAGGCAAGTTGGAAATTATTGGATAGTTCCGTAACAAAGTCAAGCACTCCGGGGAATTTGTTCAGGTCAACTGAAAAAAGCCAAAGCAAGATAAGGAGGATGCACCAACGTATGTTTGCCACACACAGTGGCATGTACCAAAGTGAGAGTGCAAAAACGACTTTGAATGCGTATCTATCTCCCATGAAATGAGTAAGGAAGCCCTTGTCTTCGCTCATGCATCGAACAATATAGTCAGGAGGCGTACCGACTCTCGTGCTCATATACTTGTAAACTGCACCATTGGCACTTGAATTCAACACACAACACAAAATCCTACAAGGGGTCGACCTTCTGTGTTAAACGCTCTTCCTGTCGGGTCACCTACATCACAAGGATGCTTTGTTGGTACTAACCCATTAGGTTTCGTACACACATCTCTAGCACGACTCACCTTTGGGAAAGTTAGCTGTGATTCCGGTGAGCCACTCGGGGTCAAGCTCTGCTTCCCCACCAAGGCACTGAGCTTGTTTCGTCTAGCCAAGCTGTTCACACTACTGTGAGGACACCTCGTCGCAGTCTTGAGATTAAGATCAATGTCAACACGCGCCCCACTCGCCGTAAAGCTTGTAGGAAGCTCTAGATTGTGTCAGAGTTGCGCAACATTATCGCAACCTAGCCCAACAAATCTAAAGCTGAGGGGTCATGGCGAGGGTGTACCGCTTCCCATGCTTCCGAAAGCCCCGAAAGCAGCGCGACGAATGTTCGAGAACGCGTCCCAATTTTGGATGGGTCGATATAACGGGGCGCTCCAACTGTCCCCAATATATCCGCGCCTATACTCTGACGGAGCACGTACGTCTAGAACAATCAGATCCTCCCTGAAGACGCCCTCAGTACACAGGCGACCTCAGAGAAAAACTTGCCCCGGAATTGCGGTTTGCTTCCTGGAGAGCAAGTCGGAGCAGAGCGGCAAGTGGCTTGTGGTGAGCAATGATGCCAAATTTTCTACCCGGCCTATTTGCCGCTTCCGGTCCGCCGCTTCACAAACTCTGCTCGGAAGATCATTGCATGAGCTGGCTTTCTCCACTGCCTTTCACTAAGGGTGAACAAACAGTAATGTTGTGCACTGGCGTGAAAGGTTGTGATGTTAGTCAGAAACGAATTATGAAAATCACACGAAATTTTGCAACGCACCCTCGGTTGAGCATATCCTGTAGTTCGTTTGCAGTTAGGCTGTTGAAGCTTTGCTCAATCAGATCAGATTGTATCTCTCTCCAGGTGAATTCCTCTTTGAATTTGTCACGGGCTCGAGGTGCCAGGAAAAAAGTCCCTGTCATAGCAAACTGCACAATAAAATTTGGATTCGCGGGTAAGCTGGCACACAGATATGTTGTGCTGAGCCTCCCAGAAGGCTTGTGAATGCAACGCAGCCTGAAGATGCCGCATAAGACAATTCACAAGAGCGATGGTACACCTGCAAGCCCCACGGCGGATGTTGCGATCACAGCTTTGACCGAAGCCTCAAAGCTGCTAGCATCTACCATTTGATAGACATCAAATCCAACTTGCGCGCAAACTTGTTTGACTGTCGACCTTTTGCTTCTCGCCCCTGCAAGAAATTCGGTGAAGTGTAAGTACTCGCCCATACGTATAAACTTGGCTGCATTCATACCGCTACCGAACTGCTGACATGCTTTGCGAGGCTGCTGACTTACCGAGTGTACTCTGCGCTTGTTTACTTGTTCCCAAATTCAACCGAAATCTTAGGGAACGACCCAGAAAACTTTCAGGTGTGTTGCGCACTTTCGCGGTCCTGGAGTGACGCGCGGCACGGTGTGTCGGGAGAGCGCCTTGCACACAACTCAACGCTAAAGGTTTAAATTCCATCATGGTACTCATAGTTGAATGATGCAACCACGCCTAAGCAGTATTACTCTCTCGAGTTGGAGAAAGTATCGTATGTCAAATGTGACAGACGTATTAGTTAGTTTCACGCAAATTTCGGCAGCCAATTCTTTCGCTAGTCCGACGTCAGAAGATGCCGCATTTTTTGGGACACGTCGGTCCACGTCGGATCAGCTGCCGATTTGCTCAATTCGCTCGTGAGAATTGGCTTCAATTCGCTCGCGCAAGGCCATAATTCGAACGAAATGAAAACTCAATTCGGCAGCGATTCAATTCGTTCGGCTGACTGTACAACATGAATATTCGATTCAGACCCAACCAAAATTGACACTCGCAGACTTCACCAGTAACATCGGAGGTGTGCAACAAGATGGATATTTTATGTCCACGTCGGACTAGCGAAAGAATTGGCTGCCGAAATTTGTGTGAAAGTCCCTATAAATTAAAGGGTAAGGGTAGATGCGCCGGAGGTTCACGGAACATGACAGAGTCATCGCGACTGTCATGTGACGGAATCACAGGTTCGATGAGACACAGCCGGCGACCCGGTTTTTTAATTCATTTCTTCTGATTTCATGCCAAGCCCATTGATCACGCGATTTGCTATGACACTATTTTCGTACTTAACTCTACAGTATCGTTCGCTAGAGCTGCACAACTTAAAACGGTCCGTTCATTTTTAACACGGGTAATTTCCCGAATCCGACAGTCCATATCAAAAAGCCGACATGCTAGAGATCAAAATATGATATATTCCTTCGTCGCTCCCCAGAAATCTCTTCGGACCTTCCGATGTTCACGATCTGAAAATATTGGACGGCTCAGCTTTAGTTGGGCACCCCTATCGTTCGCGGTCCGTTGACTTGAGCTTGACCACACTAAGAAAGAAGGTTGACGCCCACAACCGTCAGAAACAATCCTTCGCCTAACAGGGCGAGCAGTCTGTGCGGCTGCTATGATACTTGAATTGTTCACGTGTTTTGCTTGTGATATTTGTTTTGCGTCTTGCTGTTTCATCGTTCGACGGAGTGTGCAGGTGGGATTAGCAGCGCATGTTTTGTAAAGCAACTTTCCCTTTTCGCCAATAGGCACGCACCTCGTGATGTGGGATTCTAAGTTGGCATTTGTCAACTTAGCTTGGGATGAAACCCAACCACATCGGACTCGTGGTCACTTGTTCATTTGGTCACCTTGAATATGTAAGCAAAGTTTGAGGAGCAACGACTTAGTACAAGGCATCGGCTGTTTTATTTTTATGGGTTTGTAGCTAATTTGCGACCTCTTGAGGTGTGGAAATCGAGGTTGGTGTATGCCAACCTTGCTTGGGCTCAAACCCAACCACATCGGACTAAAACCTAAAAGGGAATAAAACCTCGCATGTTTGCTCACTTCGCTCTCCACCAATTAAAATCGTGAAATGCAGTATGCCGAACTCCGATGTGCGCACTGACCACTCACTGACGAGTGACGACTGAGCAGCCTCAATTCTCAGTTTCTCACCATCATACAAGCCAGCGGTCATTTTCCCAGATGATTTATAATTAAATCCGGTTTTTTTGGTGAATCGAAACCTTGTGCAGACTTTCTCTCAGAACAGAACGAAGCGGACAGCAACGCAGCAGCCCTTCGGGGACATGGATGGTGGCATGCAAACCTATATCTGCCGAGGACATGCCGCACCGCACCACCGCACCGCACCGCACCGCACCGCACCGCACCGCACCGCACCGCACCGCACCGCACCGCACCGCACCGCACCGCACCGCACCGCACCGCACCGCGCCGCGCTCACGAAGAGTGTGATATAAATTATATATAGTTAAGATATATATTCACAGCTTCAGGAAACAGTCAGGAACGGGCAAAACGGCTAAGACAATTTGATAACACAATTACTCAGGGTTTTGTGTGTGTCGGATTGTCTGTCGGAGAGCACGTGACAGACTGCAAGTGACACTCGCAGTGAGGGGTGACACAGAAAGGGGGTTGACTGTCAGTGACACAAAGTCACCCCCTCCATGACACCACCTCACCCCGAAGGTGTGAGGTCACAGGCAGGATGCAACAATTCACCCTAGGTCCTAGTTAGTACACAAATGTTACTCGGCCCAATGGGACCTTTTTCAGTCCATCTAGTGGCGGATCCCCGCGTGGGCGATGGCTAAGCAACAATTGCATGTCTAGGCTTGCTAGGTCACAACACAAAACTGCCGATGCCTGTTCTAATTCTTGGTGGGGATGAATTTCGGCGGCGGTGGTGCCCTCGATGGTGGAGGGTGTCGAGTGCCACCAAGGTGACGGTCAACCAATCCCTGTACGGTGCAAGAGCCAAAAGCGGCCAGGCACCACCATAGCGAATGCGTCGATGGAGAGGGGGTAGGGAGGTGGAAAGTGAACGAAAATGCGGAGAGGGGACGTGATTGAGTGCATGGGAAGAAACCCAAAAGGGACGATGGCGAGGGGCGAAGTGAGTGCGATAGCACCACCAGACACCACCAGATGGTGACTAGGGGGCGTGTAAGGCGAAGGCGAGGGAAGCGGAGAGATGAAGTCGTGGAAGTCGGAGAGCTTGTCGACGACGACGGAAATGTTGGTGTCGAGGTTGATGTCTGGTGCGCAAGCACCACCAGACACCACCAGAGCGTTGCCAGAGGTAAAATGTCGTTGTCGAAGTAAGTTCAGCGTAGAATGCAACGCTACCATGCGGGCACGCTGACGCAAAGAAGCCATGGCCACTGAAACTGTTGCTGAGATCTGTATAGGCAGCCCTGACTAGGAGTCCCGGTTAGGCCCCTATGACAGATCCCTAGGACCAACACTGGACTGCTGACTGATCTGTAGGTTCGTACTGTGACACACGCGGTGTCACAGGTAGGCTAGACTCCGAGACCGTCCGAGACCGTTCCGGGTATATCTAGCTTAGGGTTTATTTATCTTATACAGTTTATCCACACGAGTACGGGACTTTCTGATATCTAGTGTACTTGGATATTCCGGTAACTGTAAAATCTGAAGGGGAAGAGGTTTGGGTTTGTGGCGACAACTTAAATTTCTGTAAAATTAACCATTTCTAGCGATGAAAAAACCAATGATGGGTCAAATTTCGCGGGGAAAACGCCGGTCAGGTCAAAAACTTCGTGAGATAAGCCAATTTTGCTGCAGGATAAGTGCTGCCAGCCAGAGCGTAAAGTAAAATCGTGTTGACAAAGTAGATGCGTTGATAAAGAAGTGGACACGAAAGAGAACTCGAAGGGAAAACGTAGATGAACGAAGATGCGCGGAAGAGATCCGGGAGATACGTGGCCGCGAATAGATACGTGAAGAGATACGTTGAAGCAAACGTCGAAATATAGATGCGTTGAAGATACGGCGCGGCCGAAGATACGAAGATGTGCAGATACGTAGATGCGAATAGATACGGGAAATAGCCAAAGCACCGTTCACGAAAATACGTGGAACAGGCCGATAACCTCACGAAGAGTGTGATATATATATATAGTTAAGATATATATTCACAAACCTTCGTGAAACAATAAAGAACGGGCAAAAACGGCTAAGACAATTTGATAACACAATTACCTTGTTTTGTGTGTGTCGGATTGTTCTGTCGGAGAGCACGTGACGTATCAGCAAGTGACACTCGCGCTGAGGGGTGACACGAAGGGGTTGACCGCCGCTGACACAAAGTCACCCTTCATGACGCGCACCGCACCGCACCGCACCGCGCCCCGCCCCGCCCCGCCCCGCACCGCACCGCACCGCACCGCACAACAAATTACACGACACAACACAACGCATAAAAGAAACGCAAACACAAACGCAAACGCACACGCACGCACACTCACAAATACTCACACTCACTCACTCACACACACACACACATCGAGCGGCGATACATAATGTTATGCGTTGCTACGGACAGTTCCCCGACCGAGTCGCAGAAAAGACGCCTATCTAGAACATACCCCACGCCTCTAACGTGGCAGGTGATATCTTGAAAAAAATCGCGCCTGCGGCGCGAATTTCTTTTTCGTCTCGCGCCTTCGGCGCGATTTTCCCATTTTTTAATAGCCTCCACCAGCACAGTCCAAAAGCCGCCCTTCGAAGGGTGCTGCAGAGATATATTGCAATATATTTGACATATGTTGCAATATATCATTAACTACATATACATCATATTGCATATGCATGCTTCCGGCCAAGTGCGGGCGCACATCTCATTGTTTTTCGTTGGAATTGTCGAGTGAAGTTTCGAGTTTTTGCTCAAAACCTCCCTCAAAAATTCTGATTATAAGTATGGCGCATTCCGCTGCATTCCGTTTGAGTAACTCGCCTTTGGTTTGCATGCACGTTTCCCTTCGCGCATACAAATTTTCAGCGTGATGTGAGGTGTTGTGCTTGTGGTTGGCATCCCGCCATCTCACCGCAACACCCTCTCCGGAGGAGCGGCGGCGGCCATCCCGATGCTTCAAGAAAGGCCGTCTAAGGTACCATATGTGTCACGGTACGACTGTTATGGAACTGTAACAGTTGCGTGCAAGTTGCAAATATTTGGTGGGTGTATGAGTGCAGCAGTCTGGGGACCAGAAGTGCGTGCTTGAGCCCAATGCTCCTCACGTATACTCTAGTGCTCTCACGCGTCGCACGCGTTACCGCCATCGGGTTGTGAACGCGAGAGCACTAGGTGAACTTGACGCATCGGCTAGACGATATAGCCATTGATGCTCGCATGCTGTTCAGTGCATGCTAGAAGCGAAGATGCGTCTTGGCAGAACAATTCAGTTTGTTCTTAAAGACTTATCTTGCTTCGCCATCTCGATGCCATAATTATACTTGGCCTCTCGATGACAGATGTCACTCACCTTAGGTGGATGACAGACATACCGACTGTGCATGTCATAATCGACCGTAATGACAATACTTGACAACTGTATGTCATTATGACACATGACATGACATGAGATGACATGAGATGACATGACATGACAGGTATGACAGGTATGATACATATGTCATCGGTCATATCCCTGACAGATCTCCCCTCTTGGAAGTGTTGTGACCTCACAACATAGGGTGCATGCCTTTTGTATATGTCTTTGATGACTTTGTTGTTGAGCTGGCCAGTCTTCTTACACCAGTGAGGCGTCCCTCAAGGTGTTTTAGGATATCGGGGGGAACAGAGTCCACTTTAAACCCTCACCTTACAGTTCTTAGGATGTCGCCCCCCTGTCGCATTGCGTTTCGTATTTCAGAGTGACGTTGCGTTTTGCGTTTCGTATTTCAGAGTGACGCTCAGGGAATCTTTGTCCGAGGTTTACGTTACGGAGAGATTTTGCGCTTGCCGATCGTTTCTTGTTTCCACGGCTTATAGTGCATCCACCCTTCCTCCCCTCCTGGAACTGCTATGGAAGATCAACGGTCGAATGGAGGGTTGTTTTAATGCAGTCGGAGATTTGCGCTGCTTAGAGATATCGGAGGGTCTCTCTATGAGTCCACTTTAAATCCTCACCCAAATGCAAACTCCTTTCTTGGTCCAGTGTGTTGCGCTATTGCCGAAAGCCAGTTGTCGTCTTGTCGGCAAACCACACTAATGTGAATTTGTTTTAGTCATGTGTGTCAAGCACGACTCAGGATCACAACTCCATCTACCTCAGAACATTCCGGCAGTTCAGAATGACTGGCCGTAAGACCCGAATGACAAACCACGGTCCGGCAAAGGCAGTATAGCAGCTTTTATTATCCACAGATATTGTACTCGCATGTATGCGTATCTGTGCAAGGGTATGAATTTTGTACAAGGCTCACTACACCTCAGCAAGGAAGGATCAATTCCTGCTCCTGATACAACATAATGATACAACATTAAGTGCAGGGTATATAGATGATCGACATGTATTAGTATATATTACAAGAAGTAAGGGCAATAGGCTTAATATATTGTTTAGCCTTCATAGGCAGCTATCGTGTCTGCTGCATTGGTCAGCTCTGCGGCTTTGACCCAGGTGTCATGTACAGGGCCGTAGCCTGCATATCGCACTAAATAGTACTTGACACCTCTAGTAATCTTATCTGAGAGAATGTGTGATATCTCAAATAATGGTCGCCCTTCTTCGGTGATCATCTGTGGCAGAGGCAAAGGTGCTTGGATTGAGTCATTGTATAACTCTAATCTGGATACAGGCTGAACCGGATGGATCCGAATGTCGAGACCTCCGAAATCTAGCTCATATGCACGTCCATGGCTGACAACTTTGGATATGGTAAACGGCCCGATATACGGCTGCTTAAAGTGTCTGCCTGCCTCTGTCAAACCAGTCCATTGGATAAACTCAGTCCGTAAAAGAACTTTTTGCCCTAGTGCATACTGTCGGGGCATGTGAGTCTTATTGAATCTGGCTCGATTGATTTCTGCTGCTGACAAGTTTCACAAGTACCTATGGATGACAAAAGGGCCACGGCAGAAGATTGTTAATCCGTTGGTGGTATGGGGGCTCTTCGAAGACGAGATGCTCAGCCTGAGTAAGGGTCAGACGGTGGACGGAGCAGCTTTTGTGGTGCACGATGCGTTCCTCAAGAAATCTTACCAGCTGACCGTGATCCTGGGAATGGTGTATGCCGACTCCGTTATGCGGATAACGATGGGCAGGTTCATGGGAATTAGCAGTTACCGCGCCGATCCGTACAGTCTGTTTGAGGGAACTGTTGGTCCGGGGGGGGCGAGGGATGTATTTCCGGGGCTATTTCAAGGAAGTGGAGCAGCAAGGATGGACCAACTCTAAAGGGTCAAAGAAGGTGTGGGCGGACGATGCCGATGCAATGATCACTAAGCAGATGCACGCCTCGATGGTGGCGAGCACAGAATCGGGCGCCGAACCAGCACACGCCACAGGGAGACACGGACGAGGTGCCTTGGAGCGCATTCCGTACTTTGACCCGATGCACGCATATGCCCACCCATTCGCACATTGTGTGTTGTACGGGAATGTAAAGAGGTGCCTCAAGCTCTGGTTTGGCAAGCTGAGCAACAACACGCACCCTAGGCTGGTTCTGCCGAAAGCGATTGTTGATGAGATCCAAAGCCGGGCAGCCCTCATCCAACCGCCTCACGACATAGGCCGCCCGTACCATTGCGTGGTGAAGTACTTGGGTGCGTACACGTTCAGTCTTCCCTGCTCATTATTTCAGAAAGAGGCTCAAACGCACTGATGATAGCAGCGTTTGGCGCTCTGTTTGAGCTAATGCCACGAACGAATTGCAACCTGACAAAACTGTCGCCAAAAAGATAGGGTTGCCAAGTGTGCCTCCATCGAAAAGAAGAAAAGATGGAGGCACGCTTGGCAACCCTATCTTTTTGGCGACAGTTTTTGTCAGGTTGCAATTCGTTCGTGGCATTGGCTCAAACAGAGCGCCAAACGTTGTGCTTATCTGAAATGACTCGCGACATGTGCAGGGTATCAGAAAAATACGGAAAAAGCTAGGCTGGCTCCAAATTCCTGTTTCCTTAAATGTGAGGTATTACTGTACCACGGATGTTTGATGGTAGTCAGCCCAGTGGACAAGGTTAAAAAAACAAAATGGGTCGGGTCTACTGCGAGTTGTGGGACACACGTGCGGAAATTGTCGGACGTGGGACATAATCATATGAATTGCCTTGGGACTTTCGTACGAATCGCACAAGCAAGGACTACGTTTTGAAGCTGTTTTTGTCCACACGGTTTGCATGTTACCACGTCCCATGGACACCGTGTGTCCACCCCACGGTCATCGTGAAGGACAGCCCTGCGCACGGAGCATGTCGCCTTGAAAAGAAATGCACGAATTTTGGGGGAAAAAAAACAAAAAAAACAAAGGCACTCTATATCATTCAGCGGAGTCTTCTTTTGTGAAACCCCCCGAATACTTCGGGAGGGAACAAAAAATACACCTTCAAAACAGGCCTATATCCTGAAATAGAACGCGCGATTAATTCTGTAGAAGGAACTGCTCTATATTTAGCAGGTACCCAAAACGCAAAATGGCATAAAGGTGTGGGTTGAAAGGTTGAAATTGAAAGGGGGTGGTGGACGCCCTCTCGTTGCTTGCGATTTACCCCAGAACAGGCACTCAGTGGGATTGTTTCCCAGCGGACAGTGCAATTGACGGACCAGATGAACCCCCCAGTCTTAATCGGACGGTCTCCATGAGTTACTGAAACTTAAAATGGCTTGAAGGCGTGGGTGGGCACCCACGACGCCCCTTGTGGACTAGCGAATCGCCTCATATCGCTACACCACAAGGGGTATCGTGGATGCCCAAGCCTCCAAGGGGAATCGAACCTCTTACCAAACGCGTGTAATGCGTTCGGCATACCAACATTTGACCACTCGGCCAAGCACCCACGATGATGGCAACTCGCCGCACGGCAGCAGTTATATTCATAAAACCGCATGCCCTACCGAGAGCACTCTGAAACGAACTAGAAAAGAAAAAAGAAATTGAGACCTGCAAATTTGAAATCGCAGCCCATGACAGTTCCATGACAGCGAGGTGTGGACACAGTGCAACGCTCGTCAATTCCCATGGAAACCGTGTGCCACGCGCAATCCGTACATGTTCCATACGGTGGTCGCCCCAAGGACGCCGCCACCAACCGTACGGAAGGAAACTCTAAAGTTTCGAAGACTGGCGGACCACAGAATCAGAGAACCGTACAGCAGTCAACAGAGTTTAACGAAACTATCTACGTAACGCACGCAAATCGATACGTAGAAGGATCATGGCACCCCCTCGCCACCAGATGAAGCCTCTTAGCCCGTCAAAACGGCAGACTAGGCAACGGCAAGGAACCCTTGCGGAAACGGCCGGCGGGAACGCGCAGATGCAAGACATGATGCGTCAAATGGCGGAAATGCAGGCGCAGCTGGCTGCATACCAGCAGCAGAACGCGCCCCCACGACCATCGTCCCCACCCACAGCCCACCGCGCCCCTACCCCCAGCCAGTACCCGGATCCCGGGGTGGAGGAACTAAACAACATGAAGTTCGATTGCCGCGCAGTGATTACCGAGTGGCAGGAGAACGGGACCCTCGCGTACGGCACTGCGCAGACCGTTGGACATGCACAGTGTTCAAAAATCGCTAAGCACGTCGAGTCCCGGCATCCCACCATCCCCGCCAGGTTAATTCGGGCGTACATAACCAATCGACTGTCGTACCTGAAGAACAAGGGGGAAGGTCCGGGGAGATGGAAGTACAAGCAGAATGCCGAGTTCCCGGACGGCTACTTTGTGAGGTACAACGGGCCCGCTGAGAAATTAACCACCGGTCCGAGTGGCCAACCGCGGAGGAAACGGAGGCGGCGATCGCCTTCGCCAAGGCATGCGCGAACGGTCAAGTCCCCACTGAAGGCCCCGTGCACGACGCCTTCTACGACATCCAGGGAGCCGCCGTCCCGGACAATTTCCTACAGGAGAAAAATGTGGCGGTAAAAGCGGAGGAAAAGCCGAAGGTACTAAGTGTGTCTTACACACGCAACAAAGTGTTGCAGAATGTCCACTGCTGGGTCCTTCTTTATGGTACTGCCTGTGGCACCCGTACGGACTGCGTATGGACAAGCTGACAGGTTGGGTGGGGGAGGAGGATGTATGTGTCGGTATTTTGCAGGTCGTTCCGAAGGCTGTCCCCGCCAGCAGCGGACCACTGATTACCGGCAGCGTGGTCGACATCTTCGCGTCTCCCCAATCGGATTGCCTTCCGATTGGGGACACAATCCACGCCAACAAGGTGTCGGATAAAGGGATCAAGTCATACGTGTTGGCACAAGGGGTGGTGGCAACGATGGGGAAGCAGGGGGGAGTCAAGTCAGTCAACGTTCCGGGGCTACGTGTCCCGTATGCGGAGTTGTACCTTTCATTCGTCGTGGAGGGCGAGGCCAAGGATATGCACCCCGTGGAGAGGCTTATGGCTCTGCACGATGAGGGCATATACGCGGTCTTGGATTGCGTGGAAAACAAAGTCATGAGGGACGTGCTGGAGCATCTTCCCTCGTCCCTCTGCGAATCGAAAGCTGTTTGCTGGTAAGTAAATAACCCGTTTGCATATTACTTTTGTTTGCATATCTTACAAGTATGTCCATACGCTGACCGTACGCACGGACTGTACTGACCACCCTCGTGTACGCACCAGGGTCCTGGCTTCAAACCTCCGACACGCGAACAGCACAAAGCACTACAAAAAGATGACAAAAAAGAAGGCGGACAACCTGAAACTGGATCCGGCTCCGCGGGGGACTTCCGAGGCGCAGGATGATTCGGCAAAGCCTTCGGAGGAGGCTGAAGACTCTGGGGGGACCTCGAACTTGACAAACAGATCGCTGCACGAACCGCCGGAACAAAATGATGACGGTGAACCGCATGGGGAAGTCGTTGAGGAGGAGGAAGCACAATCTGATGGGAGTGCGGGAGCCCACCCTAAGGGCGCCAAAGCGGCCAAAGCGGTTGTAGCCGTAGTAACAGCCGAATCTCCGGCAAAGAATGCGGCAGCAACCGAATCTCCAGCAAAGGCCTCGAAAAAATGAAAAGCTACCGGTAGCCCGCCTGCAGCAAAAAAGGGGCAGGTGACAGTGTTGTAAATCATATGTATTATGTATTTTGCGGTGAGCGACTTGAGCCGCAGCTATGGGGTACCGGCTTGGATCGGGTTTCGTCGACGCAATGTTCATTCACGGTTTTCTGCTAGTCTTGATCCCGCTGGCTACCGATTCTTGGGCTGGTGACCTTGGCACCTTTGACCTCGACGGCATCTTCCTTTGCCCCTCGCTCGCATGGCTCGACCGCTCGTTTCGTATCTGTGACGTCGCATTTTCTCCGCGACCCTACCCAAACGTGCTACAGCGTACCGCCTCCCCTCAGGCTTATCTAGAGATGGGAGTCACAACGAGATCCAAGAAGTCCCTCACGAGGGACAGCGACATCGACGCCTCTCTGAGGTTGATCGACGGGGTGCGGAACACGCCGACGGCAGCTACGCCTTCTGTTCCTACCCCCAACCCTGCATCGAACGAGAACGCGGACGTGGCCGTCAGACGTTACTTGCAGGAGCAATGCAAGCTGGTGGACGAGATTTACAAGGCACGTCTCCACCGGGCTTGGGCCAAGAGTATCCGTGAGGATATTCTTGGTGACAAGAAACACCACTTCCGCGGTACGGACGACGCTGGCCTTCTGTCCGACCTGGTGGTGCAGCTACGTACAGAGTTCCAGTCGGCTGGGCTGGAGCTGTGTGCCTTTGACCTCGACGACCCTCTGGCTCCAGTGGTCGGCCGGGTGAATGGTCTTTTGTACGACGTTCTGGCTCTGGTGATTGAGAAGCACAGCAACGCTTACGTCTGGCTCACTGGTACGGATTCTTCGACTGACCGAGATGCGGACGGCGGGCTCTGGTCGACGTTATCAAGGGCTGTGTACCGGTGGCATTACGGGAGTCCCAGCAGGAGGAGCACGCCGCGTTGCGTTATCCCGCAAACGTTGACCCGCAGCCGATTTTGGCTAAGGAGCAACGTTTGGTGCGGGATAATAGGGCGTCGGACTGGACACCGACGGAGGCTACCAGAAAGTTAAGCCTCTACACCCGACTCGACACGACCTTCTACGTTGCGGTGAAGGTCCGCTATCCCATGGCCGCTGACTTGACCCGTGTGTCGTTGGTTTCGCTCCGCTCCATGGTTGTGGAGATTTACCAGGCTTGGGCGCAGACGGACGGGGGGAAAGCGGCTTCTGGCGCGGACGGCATCTCCGCGCATCTTTCCAGCAGCGAGTACGACGCCCTTCTGCAGAAGATCACGGAGCTCAAGGAGCTCGTGCAGCGGCAACACGGTGAGGCCGCTCCGGTTGTACGTCAACAACGGGAGCGGGTACAGCAGCGGCAGCAGCAGCAGCGGGGGCAGCAGCCGCGAGGATTCCGTGTGGGGACCCACAAAGCCCCGCCCGTGGGATTCGACCGCGACGATCAACGGGCGAAGCCGCTCTGCGGTAGGTGCAAGAAGGCAGGAAAAGGTGAGGCGTATCACTTTTACCGCGACTGCCCGTTGGGCGGGCGCCAACACCCGCCCACCTCTGCCGCGGCATTCTGCATTCCCATCGACGAGGAGGACGCGGAGGGGGTGCACGCGCTCGCCATGTGTGCGTTGTTCCAGCAGGCGGCGGATGACGGGGCGGAGTCCTTCGCACGTGCAGCAGCCGCGTACGGGCCGCCCGCGGTGCTTCGTGCGGGAGCGGTAGGCGGCATCGACGTGTCCGCCTACGGCTTCACCGTGGAGCAGCAGCCGGCTTCCGAGGGGGATGATATCCTCCGCAGACTCGACGATCTTGCCGCGGAGGTGCACTCCGCGGCCAACCCGCAGGTACATTACACTCATGCATCTTTCCCGTCTCCTGGTGGCATCGAGCAACATCTTTCGGCTCTGGGGTGCGGACCCGCCACGGCGGAACCCACACCAGAGGAGCAGGTTCCGGCAGGTGGTGCGGCGGCATCGGCATTCGCCGTGCCGGCCCCTGCTATGCCTGTCTCGCAGGTGCAAGATGAGAAACCCGCGCCACTACAATCGGCGCGGTACACCACTACGGGGGCTACGGACGGCGAGTTCCCTGGATTAATTGAGACCGTGCACCACACCGCCGTCGAGCCCATCGATCTCACGGGCTACGACACCGACGACTATGAGGACTTCGCCGACGGTACCTTCGCGGTGAAGCCGCGGGCTTCGGCCATTTCGGCAAATCATTCGTCAACACCTGCAGCCCAAGCATCTCAATCTGGTGGTGCTCTGGGGGATTGGCATGACGGTGCTCCCCGCAGCCACGGCTGTGGAAAGCCTCCGTGGGGCTTCCCCGCCCACGCGGGCTTATGGGGGATGCCATTTCTACTTTCCTTCATTCTCTTGATTTCCGTCACGGGAGTGGGAGCTGCCACCTATACGGTGGCCAATGACATGGACCTTGTACAGGTATCGGGTCGGGCTGCACCGCAGCCTGTGCTGTGCAGGGGAGATTTATGCTTGTACTCTGGTATCACTGAGCTGGACCCCGTCACTCGGGATGCGGTACTGCACTCCCTGGGTGTTGCGGCGACGGTTCACCAGCCGCCCAACCCAGTGGAGTGTAGTGCTGCGATTGGCTACGGTGCTCATTGTGGTGACGGTGCTCCTCTGCCCTTTGACCCCGAGTAGTTATGTTACTGGTTCTGGCAGTACACCACTTGTCTGGTGGTGTGCTGAGATCTACTTTGACCTCAACACGGTCTTCAATTTGGTTTATGATTTTACTTTGACACCTTTGAATTCTTCAATCTGACTTACTGGCACAGAGCTTTTTAGTAGTTTAGCAGGACTTGCATTGCCTGTATGGTTTCTCTTGTGCTGGTTAGAGGGATTCCAATTTGTGTATCAGAATTGCGCAGTTGGATTAGCAGTTAGGACTTGTCACCCTGGCTTCTGCCCTAGAGGTTTACATTCTGACTCTCCTAGCCAGTCACCACCCACAGTGCTGGGGTGGTGTGCTGGAATCTGTATAGGCAGCCCTGACAGGCAGGCCCCTATGACAGACCCCTAGGACCAACACTGGACTGCCGACTGATCTATAGGTTCGTGCTGTGACACACGCTGTGTCACAGGTAGGCTAGTTTCCGAGACCGTTGCGAGACCGTTCCGGGTATATCTAGCTTAGGGTTTATTTATCTGAGGAGAGAGTTTATCCACAGAGTTCGGGACCCTATGATATCTAGTGAACTAGGATATTCCGGTACCCTATCCGTGACATGCATCTTGCTTTACAGGTGTGATTATTGGGTAGCTAGGGTAGCTAGGGGGGTCCGTAGGGTAGGTGTGTCACATAAATGTAAAATCAGTAATGTAAGCACGGTAACGAAAAACCAGTCCTGGACAAGCGAATAATGGGAGTATGGGGAGTTGATTCCCCTTTTCCGGGAGGCTGCAAGAGTCGTACGAGCTGGAGAAGCCCCCCAAATCGCCACGTGTGTCAAGTTGTCGTCTCCAAGAGCGAGCGAGAACTCGCACGGAACTAGGAATCGGTTCCAAGATGCCTGTGACGTGACCTGATTACTATGTGTTGTAATTGGGATCAGGCCTGCGCTTGACATGCTGACATGGGCAGGCGAGGGTGCGGGTGCAAGGAACTGGTATGGTAGAGCTCCGAAATGGATGGTGTTACGGTAGCCTTCGCTCGACGTGGTTTGATTCCGTGCTCATCAGCAAAGCAATATATGTACCATCGCATGGCCATCTAAAAGCTTGCTTCACACAAACTTCACAAGGTAGTGAAAACTTCAATACGAACGTGGCACAGACGCGGGAAAATATGTCTTGTGACTCAGACGAATCTTGCCACGGTGCGCTGCGCTTGTTGCACCTCCTGCGCTTGGTGGAAACGGAATCTTCTTCGTCTGTTGAAGGTTTATCTACCCACACTTTCTCGCCCGGGAAGAGGACTTGAGCAAGCGCCTGCTCCTTGCAGATACCGGGAGTGCTCGCAAGAGTCAAACGCCGTCAACGCCTCCGAACCAGATTTTGGCGGGAGAGCGCCTCGCGGACGTCAAGTCTATTGACGAGGCAACAAACTCAAACTCGGGAGAAGACGTTCTTGGAGGTCCACTTTCCGGGGCTGGTACTCGCGCTATAATCCAGAGAATTTTATTTGAAGAAACCGGTACTGAGTCACAACCCAGCATTTCAGCCTTGCAGCGTGGTGTTTTGAAAATATTTCAACGTTCCAAAGGTGTAGGATATGTGTCTGCTATTGCACCACCGTCGGCCTTACACTCATGCTTGTCCGGGACTTGGGAGACAGAGGATATGATAAAACAACTGCCTAAGCTTTGCAATACATTATCAGAACGCGTGCAGCGTGGCTACGAAGCGGAGGAATGCTTCGTGGAGATGGTATCCAAGCTGATCGAGAACCCAACCTCTCAGGTCTGACATGCCGCCAGTGAAACAGTTGTCAATGTCAACACTTGTCCGAGATTTGGCAACACAAAAGTGTCTCCTTTAGGGTGAAAACGACAGATTTAGTTTTGTCAGGCCGGGTCAGCTTACCTCGGATGCCCGGCCCAGGTCTGCCGGGTCAGCTTACCCCGGATGCCAGGCCCAGGTCTGCCGGTCGAAACGAGCTGTTGATAATTTGCTGATGGCAGGTGATGCGAGCTTTCGCGGAGAGCGGGGCGCTGCTTCAAACCCTGAAGTTCTTGTCTACTCGGAAGCAAGCGGAAGCAAGTATAATGCGTGTTGTTGAGGCGTTGATACTTCCCGCCCTCTTGCTTTTGTTGGAAGAAGAGTCAGAGAGCGAGCAACTCATATGTCCCCGTCGAGCAACTCCAGCCACAGGTACACAATCAACCGTTTTGCAGCTCGACCGCTGTTGCAATCTTTCCTTATTTTCGACTGTGAAGTGTTGTATAACGTCTGCATAATGTCGGGCACAGATCCGAACAACATCGCTCAGATCTCAGCCGGCTCTCCGCGCAAGACAGTGCTCGAGGTGCGCTGTATTCCACAAGCGAAGAATCCCCCCAGCGTGTTTCAATGAGGGTTCCCTTCTCCAAGCAAAACACAATATTGTATTCGTAGCGATGCTGCGCGAAACATGAACCGCCGTTTGACCACCTGGAACGAAACCCTCCCCCTCCTCCCCTCCCTGTTCGACGCCACAGATCATCAAGGCCTTCCAGTTCCTGCTCAGCATGAAAGAAAAGACAGCGGTTGCAAAGTTTCTACTTCAGGTAAGCCAGAACCTTCTCGTGAAAGTGCTTGCTTGCTGCCTCTGACGAGCACGCGCATCTCGGAATTGAAGTTGACTTCGAATTCAACAAAGGTTCCGAATTGGAAATTGGAAGAATGGGAAGATCCGTGCTGCACCCCTATGTTCCCATGCACCCCTACGTTCCCACTTATCCGAATTTGCAATCAGCAATGCGCCAAACGCTCACCTTGGGTGCCCCTGTCGTCTGGCAACAGAACAGCGCCGCAACGATTATTGTGAGCATCATGAACACTGCGGGGTCGCGCCTGCGGAATGCGGCATGGCTCGAGAGGTGAAGCGACCACGGGAGGCATGCGTGTTGCCTCACCGACAATACTTGTTCAATTTGCTTTGAGATGTAATCGAGCTGCTGTACAAAGATGTTCACCTTTGACCTGTGACGAGCATAGCGCTGTGTGTGTTATGTGTGCACATCCAAGGGCGATGCTCCGATGCAGGAGAGTCATCGGGCGGCGACGGGCGGCAGGGAGAACGGAGGAAGTCCGAGGAAAGAGGGCTCAGCGGACCCCGAGGAGGCTCTGTACAGCAGCTGCCTTGCGGTGATCGAGAAAATCAGCCACACTGGGGTATCGGCTCGCCGAGTCATCGCCGGCACACCGGGGATTGTACCGGCCCTGACAGAAGCACTTCAGGCGCCAGGTGGCGGAGAACTGCGCGGCGCACGCGCATCGCTCCCCACGCAGGAGTCAGTTGAGCACAGACGCACACCGTTTGAAGAGGCCACCCCTGAACTGTGCAAAGGCGAGGACCAGGTACATATTTCCCAGGGTGCATATTTCCTAGGGTACATATTTCCCAGTCGCCCTGTAATGATGGACGCGTCTCGTCTCGAAATAGGGGCTGGACTGCACCTGCCTCTGACAGCCCTACGATCGCAGGATCGCAGCTCGGCATGCGCACACCTTGGTCGAGCCAAGAAAAGTGATGCGCACTCTGTCGATGTCTCAAGCAGAGTGGCTGCAGTCATCTAGCTCCCTCGGCACGTCCGCTTGGTTGAGCCGGCTGTGCCTCGCAGGCGAGGGCGCTAGGCATGCTGGCTGAGATGGGGGCAATGTGGAGCCATCACCTGATGGCGAGTGCGCAATCGAAGCTCGTGCGCCCGACTATTCAGGTGAGCCGGCAGGGTACGGGCGCTTGGCAATTGTCCTCGGGTCGCAGTGCGGTACCGAGGCGCGGGGTGTGGCTGACCTGCTGCGGCCCACAGGGGGCTCTGGGCATGACGTTCGTCATTGCAGGGCCGCATTCGCCGCTCAGATCGAGCGACATGGCACGAAGTGCACTCAGTCATGCGGCAGACTCCCGATTGGTTGTTTCATGTGCTGTCCCCCCCTTGCGCTCAAGCGGCTAGCATTGCCCAGGAACAGCTACCTGGTGCGTCACATGCCATACTGGAACGGCACATGCGATCACACAGCACTTGGCGGTGAATCGGAGCACTACCGACCGTAGATTATCGACCGTAGAACCATATACGGCTCTGGATTAGATCTCTGGTATTAGATGCTGACCACAGGTCCGACACAGGCCGAAATTCAGACCTGTTGGTTTGACCGGCTGATATGCTGATGATGGATCCTACGGGCACGAGATGGCGGAATGTTCGGTGGGCCGGTGCCGGAGCTCCGTCGGGGAGCCAGCGCACGCACATAGGGGTGCGTGGCGCGGCTGGAACCGGAACGGCACGCTCGGGGCTTGCTCGGGCTAAGGGTTGGGAGCTTCCGTGGTGAGGTATGCAATGCACAGACATCGCTATGCGTGAACGCGGGGCCGCTTCTGGTGACACCCGCAGGCTTTGCTCTCCGGCCTGGTGACGGTGCTCGAGGACATTCACCAAAGAAATATGGGCCGCCAAAGAAATATGGGTCATCAGCCGATTGCAGATGCTGCCACGGTGGTTGCCAAAGCCGTGATTGTGATCAGCTCGGCGATGGAGGGACATCTTCTCGATTGCCCATACCTACACGAGTATGTCCGCCTTGCGCTGAGAAGGATGTCCGACTTCCTGGATGAGCCCCCTGCTTTGTCGGATCCGGTACTTTGCGGTGCGTCCCCCAACTCCATCCCATGTCCGTTGATTGCTGCTCTGGCATCATCCCATCTCCGTCGATCGCGGCTCTGACACCGTTTGCAGACCGATGATTGATTGTGGCTGTAGATTAGCAGTCCTTGCACCATTTGCAGACCGGCAATTGTGGTTATTGATTGCGATTCTCGCATCGCTTTTGAACCGATGATTGGGACCATCGATTACAGCTCTTACATCATATACGGAGAAGGGTCGCATGCTGCTATCGATGCTCTCTACTTGTCCACAGCTCCATGGCCCGATTGCGAGTCGCGCGGGCAGCAGCGGTGCAACCTTGCACCCCTGTCTATATGTCAGCACAGATAATTCACCACTGCTTCATGTGGCGACACGCTGCATGTGAAGCAGCTCCGAGGGAGGTGACAGCGCACACCTGCACGTGTGGCGTGCAACTGAGGGGTATGGGATCCCTGAGTATTAAGGCAAATCCATCCTCAATATGGATGATATTATCAAAAGACGCGGTTCCGCCTAGCCACTACATAATTCCATACCCCTCCACGCAACCCTTCCAAAACCCTGCCCGCGTTCATGGGCTCATTGTGTCCTTGAGCCTGGAGTGTCCTAGTGCAGGCCGCCATCAGGTGCTGGAGGCCATGAAGAGCATCCAGAGTGGCTATGGCCGTCCCATCGTGCTGAGCCCCTCTCACCAGGTGTTCCGGCCGAGACAGCTGGGAGAGGACGCAGCGCTGGCGTTGACGGTGGAGCCCTTGTCGGAGGTGATCTCGAGTCACTCGGCGTACTTGTACTTGTCACCATGCTGCCTTAGAAAATCAACGTTTTTCCAACCGGGGAAAATAGCTACCACCGGAGGCTCTGCTCATAGCCGCAACATCGACGTGGCCCGCGCCGCCGCGAGCGCGCTGCAGATCCGTTGGATGAAGGTACGCTCCCAGCTGCTCACGCCCATCTCACGCTGGGTCCACACATTCCTCGAAGCTGTTTGGGGTCCCCCAATCGTCCTCGTGGCCTGCGGCGACCACCGCATTCCGCCGAACGATCGGGCTGGTCCCGAGGATCTCGCGCTCGGTCTCTTGATGATTCGGCGACGCATCACGGGCAGACACGTGGCGCGCTCTCTTTCTCTGCCCCAGCGATCGACAGACTCTTTGCAGCTGTACAGGGAGGAGAAGGCCCACCGAATGACGAGCGGGACCTCCAGCATCTCGCGTGCGTGGCGTGTGAGTCCAGAGAGAGAGCGGTGAAGGGGGGCGGGGCAAGGGAGGAACAGGACGGCCGCGAGCTTCCGGGGTGCACGGAAAGTGCGTTGCACTTGAAGAAGGTCGACTCGGAGCACATCGGCGATTACTCGTGTGTGCTGAGCAACGAGACGGGAGAAACAGTAGTTCAAATGTGTCTAGCCCTTCCTCTGCGACTGTGCAGCGGCTGCGCAGGTACGCTCTCCTCCCCTGCGCGCGGCTCCCACCCTCGCGGGCTGTGCCACGACGACCAGGGCGCCCGCTGTGCAATTGTGAGCAGCGCCCTTGTCATGCCGCACGCCGTGGACAGCAGAGAGATCCGAGGGTCTGTGTTTGTAGTCATCACGGCCACTTGGCAGTGCGGGTGTGCCGAGCGCATTCCTCACTTTCCGTCGAAGCCCACGGGTGTCTATCGGAGGGATAGTTGATGGCCTTTTGGACTGCTTGTGACCGAATGCCCAGCAGAGATTCTGGAGCCGTCAGATCAAATTCAGATCGCTCATCGCAACCTGCTTAGCTTCTGCGGTGAAAAGAGCCGAACGGGCGCCTGCCTCGGCACTCTGGTAGCTCCAAACTGGCTGGACTTCAACCGCAGTGGGATGTCATTCGTCTCCATGCCATCAACGGTGATATACTCCTCTATCATCTCTGTACACCTGAATCGGCTGGTATGCGCCCGAGGGATGCGGAATCGCCGAGTGCTAGGCTGAAATCAGATCCACATTTGACACATCACGAAATTTCAGTGTATACATGGAAATGTGACAGTTTCATCAAAACATCGGTTTGCTTCAACACTTGGTGATTCCAGGCCCCTCGTTTAACTCGCTAGGAGGAATGCAGTGAGCTCTCTGCACCTATCCGCTTCTCGTGCGGGGGTTTAGGGTTTGCTGCTGAACAGTGCTAGCGTGGGGTATCAGCATACATCGAGTGTCAAACCCAAACCATGACCATACTTACCACGTGTTGAAATTCCATCATGAATATGGAGATGCGGAGTGCTTTCAAAAGACGCTGTTTCGGCCTTCCATACCCCATCGGTCTTCCAGTGATCGTTGCACAGAGATCGGGCGGCTCAGCTGCCTCGTGGGCGTAGCAGGCCAGTTTGGGGATGGGCGACGAGGTCAGCTGCTTCTTCCGCCTTCACGGCACCGGGCATCAGATATGCGGCGTCGCCATCCCATCCCTCGCGGACACCGAAGAAGCCCTCGGTCAGGTGCGAGGTCGTGCGCGGGCGTGCATGTCCGACGGTTAGATGTTGGATGTTTGCAGTTCTGGACATGCACAGCTAATGGAGGGGCCGAATTCTGATCGATTGGGGGGAGGGACTGGCAGAGCGAAGGGTCCTGGGGCTTGCTCCGCACCGGGGACATTCTGCTAAATGGGGAATGGATGGCCGCTGTCGATTCTGTTCCATCACGGTGTGGCCCATCACCTCTTCACGTCGAGCGTTGCGGCATCCCGCCCTAATGGTCTCAGGGGTGCCCTCAGAAGTTTCCTCGATGAGGCAGGAGCTCACCTCTGGAGTCGGTGCTCCCTGTGCTCACTCGGGGCAGCAATCGCCATGGGGGCCAACGTCCGTCGTGCTTGAGCGACCTGGACGCGTTGCTCAGGCCGCATCGATCCCGAGCGAGCCGTTAAGATTCACTTGGAGGCTCGGGGGGGTCGGAGGGTCAGGCAGAAGATACCAGCTATTCCATCGGGAGCTTCAGTCGGGGTGCATGTGCGTCGGCCGACTGATGAAGGGACGCACAAACTGCTCACCTTCTCCATCGACGGGCGACGCGTGAACGAAACCGCTCCCATTGTGTTACATGCGGACGTGGAATTTGCAGCTGGGGCTATACAGCGGGGGCAGGTATGCCAACTGGACGAAGCAGCTTCCTTCAAACGTGCCTGGTGACCGAGGGCTGATGACCGATGGCTGATGACCGATTACCAATACCTGGTGACTGATGACTGATGACCAATGACCGATGGCTAGTGACTGATGACCGATGACTGATGGCTGGTGACTGATGGCTGGTGACCAATGAGCGATGGCTAGTGACTGATAGCTAGTGACTGATGCCTAATGATCGATGACTGATAGCTGATGACTGATGGCAGATGCTTCATGACCGATGACTGATGCCTAGTGACTGATGGCTGAGGGCTGATAGCAGATGACTGATGATCGATGGCCGATGTCTAATTCTCGGTGACTGCTGGTCGATGGCAGATTGCCGATGACTGATAATGGAGAGCTCATGAGTGGTGTCTGATGACTGATGACCGGTGGTGGATGACATGCGGCTGGGTGGCAGGTGGAGGTGGAATACTCCCAAAGTTCCAGTGCGGAGTGCAAGGTGCTGTGCAAGGGCTGTGCTGCCAAGTGGGCAGATGACGTCATCCAGGGTCGCATGCAGTGGTATGAGACGTTGCTACCAGGTGCTCTCCACTTTGCAGAGCCCCGACGTGTGGACTGTGTCCATTGAGTGCTAGTCAGACTGATTGCGGCGGTCTGGCAGAGTGCGTGCTGCCTGAAACTCATGTCAGCGGTGCGTGTTCGGGGAAGGTCTCCGCCGCTCGCACGCAGGTCGCTTTCCCCAGACGCAATCTCAACCGTCGCTCTCCCCAGACGCAATCTCAACCGTCGCTTTCCCCAGACGCAATCTTAACCGCCGCTTTCTCCAGACGCACCAACGTCGCAGGATGAACCAACCGTCCTTCCCAGACGCAATCTCAACCGTCGCTTTCCCCAGACGCAATCTCAACCGTCGCTTTCTCCAGACGCCCGATCACTCCGTCCCTCGCACTGCCAATCACTCAGTCTCCCATGTCCCCCCCGCAGCCTTGCGCAGACGACTCGGTCATCCCGCGCTCGGCAAAATCAGATTCTACCAGCTGGCAATGCCACTGCCACTCTGGCCAATGCCACTCGCCAATGCCACTCTGGTGATCTTAGCAGGGGCTGTTCCTGCATATACACCGCATATACACCTCCTCCCAGGCAGCTTCTGTGCTCCTTGACGGGGTCCCTCAGTTTTTGATGATTGCCAATTTTGGGCGCAGCTTCGACCAGCTCAGGCAGCTCGGCGCCAGCGGAAGGCTCTCAGATCTACAACGCGAGAGCCATGCAGCTCGGCGAGGCCGCGGTGCATGAGATCGAGCAGCAGCAGCTCAAGTGGCTGCTGCGGCAACTGCACGAGTTCGATGCTCAGCTCGAGATTGAGCTCGAGTGGCCTCCGCATTCACCGATGGGGAGCCGTGCATTGAGAGCGACTCTGCGCAATCTGGTAACGACGGTGAGTGTGCAAATCCCCCACGCGCAGCCATAGTGGGTGTGCAACTGCCCGACGCAACCTGGCAATGGCAGCAGTGAGTGCTTACGTGCCCCACGCAGCCCTGTAACCACCACGAGAGTGTAACGACCCAGCGCAGCCTCTCAAGCGTGTTGAGATTGCGACTGTCCCATGCAGCCTCTCAACGACGGTTGAGATTGCGACTGTCCCATGCGGCCTCTCAGGGACGGTTGAGATTGCGGCTGTCCCATGCAGCCTCTCAGCGACGGTGAACGTGTACTTGTCCTGCGCGTCCTCACATCCATAATGAGAGTGCGACCGTTGTGCGGCCGCCTAGCCTTGATGAGTGTGCGGTAATTTTCCTACACACGCTCTTGGCCGCGGTGAGGAGCGTAATGGCCCTACACACGCTCTTGGCCGCGGTGAGGGGCGTAGCAGCCCTACACATGCTCTTGGCCGCAGTGAGGGGCGTAATGGCCCTACACATGCTCTTGGCCGCGGTGAGGGGCGTAATGGCCCTACACATGCTCGTGGCCGCGGTGAGGGCGTAACGGCCCTACACATACTCTTGGCCGCGGTGAGGGGCGTAACGGCCCTACACATCCACGGTGAGAGTGTAACTACCATCTACAGCTGCGCAGCCACGATGGTTCTTGCCTCGCATAGCCTGCTCCGCCATGGTGAGTGTGCGACTGCCATTTGCAGCCCTGCAGTCCCAAGGACAGCCCCTGCTCCCTACCCCTACACAGCCACGGAGGCCATGATCACAGATGCCTTGACGCCGTCGATTCAGGACAGTGGGGCACTTAAATAACTCTCATCCCCAAATTCATGGTGGAGATTGGCGATGTTCTCATCAATCAGGTGCATGACGAGAAGTCGAGCATCTGCTACCGAGATGGCGCGTCCGACTGCTTGGTGGGAGCTCTGCATGGGCTCGCTGGGCTACTCCGAAACAGCGAGCTCACCACGGCTCTCAAGCGGGGGTATGGGATGCCGACTCACTCCGCGCATATCCACCCATGTGTCTGGGGCTGGTGTATTTTTGCGATGCGGCTGAGATATCGGCGCTCGATGGATCTGTTTTCAGCAGCTGTTTGATACGGCCGTTCTTTTTTCAAGCCTGTGTTTTTCTCAGCCGTTCACTTTGCATCGCGCTGCGCAAACATCCAGGCGTCCATCCAGGCGTCCATGTTGCCGATCCATCCGTTCATTAAAGTTGAGCCCAATGTGAAAATAGTATATCATGTTTCAATTTGAGTGCCAACATCGCTGGCGTTGCTCCTTTGACAGCCTGGCGTTCCGCAATGCATTGAAGTCGCTCGTGATGAGCGCCACGTGGCACTAAGCCGCTAGGATGCTGCTACAGGCTGAGTCGCCATGATTCAGATGGTCCGCTGGATCAAGCGACTGCAGAAAAGCTGATTGGCTGCTGCCTGCAACTGGTTCGCTCAATGGAGATGAATGTCGTGGCCCCGGCAGCATCCTTGCTGGGTTCGCTGTTGGGCGCGGTTGCAGATGTCACAGGTATACGTCGCCCCTTTGGCCTCAAGTTGCGCTTCTACTTCTCGCCACGTGTCAGTCTGAGGGCGAGGCCACACCTTTCGCCTTATTTCTCTCTAGTCTGATGACGGTGCTTTGACTCCACTCTGCCAACGCTTCACCTCTTCGAAAGTTCGCGAGAGTAGGGAGGAATCGCTGCTGCTCTACCTCTACACTCTCACCGGAAGCGTATTGCAATGCGCCAAGTGGCTTGGTGATAAAAGTCTCTGCTCCCGGATATTGCAAGAATTTGGGTGGCATATGTCCATGTGGAATCGCGTGCGTTCATGTGCACTGTCTGGAGGAGTGCCGGATTCTGCACTCGCCCCCTGTTTTCTGTGGTGGGGGGGCATGCAGCATGCACACCTTAGGCATCGACCACTGTGAACAAATCCGATTTTTCCTTTCGACGAATCCGAGCAGACTCTCCCTTTCTCGCTCTCCACACTCTCCCATGCTGAATGAACTGAATATTTCATAATCAACAATACCGATAATAATAAACACATACGCATTATGCAGATTTGTGGCACTGGTGGTGAATGGCTGTGGTGCTTAAGGATGCAGCCCTCTAGACACGAGCGAGAGGCAGAATCCAACATACAGATAGATGGATAGACGCTGGGAGGGTGCGAGGCAGGGTGATCTTCTGCAGTAGGCACCGCCTGGGGGGATATGTCATTGACGTGTCATGATTCTGCCCTTTATCGCAACCTGCGGGCATGTGACATGATGCAACATGTATCTCACCAGAGATTGGGTCAACATTGTGCGGTTTGTATTGCAGCCCGAGAATTTCTGGCGGCCCATCTCCATCGACTGTGCATCTGCCTGCAGGACAAGGCATCAGCTCGCCGCGAGGCCTCCCCTGGAGCGCGTGCACCCCACGGGGCAGTGCTCACTTTGACGCCTGGATATGTGCACGTGGACACCCGGAAAGAATCTGGCGGTGGACCAACCTTGCAGCTGACGTCTGACGAAGTGGCATTGTCTCAGCTTGTGGCGTTTGCGTCCAGTCCCACGGTGAACACATCCAACGAGCGCGAGCCAACCGATGACCCACCGCCGCCGCCATCGTCGATCCAACGATCCAACGTCCCGCCAGCCTCCTCTCAAATCATTTTGCAGTGGTGGGTCAATGGTGAGCTGGCGGTGTCCGAGAATCACTCCAATGGTGAGTAGCAACGGACGCGAGCCACCACGACTTGCACTGCATGGTTTCGGGAAGCAGCTCTCGGTGGCATGCGGTCGAGGCCGGCGCGCTCCCCATGAAGATCTCAAGCATGCTCGTAATTATAAATAGCCTATAAGACGAGCGGCTGCATGACCAACTTTTTCCAGGGTTCCGGTTTCAATGACATGGCCTACCTAGCACTCCCCCGGACACCCCCTGGGTCCCTGCCACCACCCCCTGGGTCCCTGCCACCACCCCCTGGGTCCCTGCCGCGGCTAATGGCGCAGTCGGCTTGACATCGAGTAGATAATGTTGTGATCTTGGATAGCTAAAGCTGTGATACAGGTATGCGCTGATAGCTCGGGGGACTTTGGTGAGGGGTTGCGCAGCATGGATTGGCAACGCCCCATTTAATTTTCCATCTACGAATGCTGTTGGGGAGTACGTCGTGTTTGTAGTACCGATCATGTGGCGGACGGAAAGTGGCGGATTGTCGAGGCGCATCTGCCCCGCGAAGTGCTCCAACGCGTCATTCGTCAGCCTCAGCTACTCTTGTCCCATCTGCTGGGACGACGTTGGCTGCACAGACTCATGCCGAGCACCGCATCCGATTCATTCACGAATTCCGAGTCCTGCAGTGCGGCATGGGCGAGGAACAATTTCAAGCAGCGCGAAATTGGGTGGGCACCGCTTTGAATCGATGTCTTATGAGGCTTTTAAGGTGGGTGTCCGGCCGAGGAGCGCACCCAATCCCAGCCCACTCCGCCACATGCGGGGGCTTGTCGCCTGCCACTTTCCGCCTCAGTCTTTTCGACCAGCCTTGAACGTTTGTCATCTGTTAGGATATACATACATGAGCTTGCAAACGGCATGCATGCGGCATTTATCTTTGATCGACTGCTTGGTGTGAAAGGATGTGTCAGCTTAGACACACATTGCAATCTACCTTCGCCTTGAAACTACCAGCAAAACAACTCGGCCATGACAAACTTTGAAAAAAGGCGAGCGTTCTCGATGAATATAGATATTTCATCCCTTTCTATGCTCCATTGCATCTTTCCAGAATATATTCATCATATTGAGTTGGGTTTGTGTATGCTTATCCTTGCGACCCCTTTGGCACCCCGTAGCCACAGGAGACTGCACTATGTACCCACGCCGGGGATCAAAGGATTCAGCACACACTTCGGGACACTCATCCGGATTCTCCGTGTGTGTATGCTTATCCTTGCGAATCCTTTGGCACCCCGAAGCCACAGGAGACTGCACTATGTACCCACGCCGGGGATCAAAGGATTCAGCACACACTTCGGGACACTCATCCGGATTCTCCGGAGCTCACTAGTGAAGAATGGGACCCCCTAAGCCTCGCTGAGCCATCCGAGCCCCTCTGCATCTGCACCGCCAGCGCACTGCCACCTTGTGCCTGAAGCCGGTTCATCCCTGCCCCCCGAGCTGCGCGAGCCATATCTCCACCACCAAGCCCACGCGCAAGACCACCCCTCTGCTCCCTGAGCCTCACTGGGCCACCTGAGCCCCTCTGCGGCTGTCCTGCCGGCGCACTGCTGCTGTGTCTCTGGAGCCGGCTCACCTCCGCCAATCGAGCCACCCCTCCACCACCAAGCCCACATCCCACATCACCCTGCTGCCCCCTACAGCCTGGTCTCAAGAGAGCTTGCCCACCCACGCCACGGCCAGAATGCCCAAGCGCTGTCCCAAGGGGCTGAGAATGATAAACTGGGTTACCCTCATCCAAACTTGCGCATCCGCCACCGACTTGCCCTGTAGCCCTCTACCCCCAGCACCAACTCCCCGTGACTGGAGCCCTTGCGCTGATTGCCTTGCGAGGTGGCCGCGAACTTGAGCAATGCGCTCCACACTTGCGCTGTAACTGTCACGCCGCACTGTTCCTACTTGGGGTCCCATACCCCCACAGTTGCCTGTGTGTCCCAAGCCCTCCCGGTGGCCGATAGTTCACCACCCGGTCGTCGCCTTCCCGACAGCTGCTCACTGTTAGTTCCGGCACGGCCAGCAACCTCGCCCGGTGGGCACGGAAGCTGATGAGATGCCGTATGCTGCCGTGCAACCTGTGTAAGTGGTCATCGCTGCCAGGATGGGCCCCCGGGCTCTGAGGGGCCCGGCGTGTGTCATCTCCACTCGCGGACCTCCCCACATCTCCCCCGTCATCCTCATCAGTTCCCCCCATGCCATCAACCCTCCCAAGAAGGCCGGCCACCCGCCTGCTCGCCCCCATCAAGGTGGCCACCCCTCCCTCAGCCAAGGCCATTGCTTGCTCCGGCGAGGCCCCACTCTGCTCCTGAGTCCAAACCCCACTCCCCGGGCCCGGCGACAAAAGGTCATCCCACTCATTCAAGATATCCTCGACACTTGACGCCGCCTGGCTGAGCCCGCCTATGCCTGCCCGTGCCCCTCCAGATCGCGCCTCGGCGGTGCCCCCTCCTTGACCCTCCACAGTGCCCAGATGCTCCACCTCCCGCCGCACGTCCTCCATGCTCTCCAAAAGCCTCGATGCCATCGCGCTTGCCTCGCCTGCCTCACCGGGAGCCTGCCCAAACCGCTCACGCTGCGTTCCCTCAGATTCCTGCATCCCACCGCCAGACCCATCCTGCGTGGCATAGTCTGTCTCCTCGAACGCGTCCTCCCACGCTCTGTCCATCAGTGCCAGCCTCTCCGCCCCTTCCCGTCGGTCCGCCTCCCCCTGATCCAGGTCCGGGCCCATGCCTCCTCCCACACGCCCTCCGCCAGCCCAACGCCACCCACTTCCGGCCGGATATCGCCCTACAGCCCGCCTGATGATCAGCCCTGCAACCCCCCGTGCAAGCGCGAAAGAAAGCAGCCGGACCCACTTCTCCTTCCAGCCCACCGCCCCGCCACGTGCCGCTTCCTCGCCCTCGCCCTCGTCCTCGTCCTCGTCCTCGTCCCCATTGCCATCCACCTGCTCTCCCCCTTCCGCGTTCGCCTCCATGTACCGCCGCTCCCTGAAGCGTCGCTGCGTCTTCC
>LGRX02015509.1:0-12344 GCA_001247695.2 Cymbomonas tetramitiformis | reverse complement strand
CATCACAGGACGAGGAGAAGTGTGACTCCAGTGATGGTGGTGAGAATGCGCTGGACTCAGACAATGAGGCAGATGTGGCAAGTGACAGTGATGACGAAGACAGTGCTCCCTTCTTTGTTCCCGCCGGCATGAGTGTGCAGGACACCATGCCGGCGCTGGACAAGACGCTGGTGAAAACGCCCATCCTGTTCAAGTGGGTTGCCCGCGGGTGGCAGCTGGGAAGGGTCAAGAAGAAGTTGCCCAGGAATGATGCTGGGTTCAACTTCAAGGTTTACTATGGCATCGATGACCGCGAGGCAAATCATTGCCTCTCTGAGGAGAGGTATGTCGGTGGGATCATCGTCGGCAGTGAAGAGGAGGTGGCAGATGGCTCGTGGGTGGCCTTGCGTAAGTAGATGCCTTTTGTTAATGTATAATGTGGTACATTAGATGCCTTTTGATGACTAGCGGCAGTATGATGCAATTGTCGAGTGCTGGATGGTATACAGTACATACATATATGTATATACAGTAACACATAAGCGGGTACTGTGCATCGGAAATATGTCATTTGTTGAGCTTTAACATTCGTTGGCTTCATATCAATGCTTGAGACTATTGATGAATTTGTAATTCGGCCACCCGTGGCATGCATGGTACGGCTGACGATTATTGAAGTGGATTAAAATTGATACCTGTTAAATAAACCCTATATGTTTGATAAGCCTCATATGTTTGGACTATACATATTGCTTACAGTAGGTAGATGAATCCGTCTAGCGTCAGTTTTTTCTTAATAGGAGGATTTTCAAGACCTCTACCATGGAAAAACTAGCGGGTGGTTTCTTACGGCGTTTTCTAACTTTTGGAGAGAAAACTAGCGGCTGGTTTCTTGTAGATACCGTTTCTTATAGACCGCGACTTACTGTAGTGAAAACACCAGGGGCTACTCCCTCTGCTATAGCGCGCCCACAAAGGGGCTCAGCCCACTTTTCAGCAGGGTGACATCTAGAGAAAAAGCTAAGTGCTAGGCAATAAAAAACTCTAGAAGATGGAGAAGCAGTCATGGCCGGGTGAGTGGAGGGGTGGCTGAATCTGAGCGGTGGGGAGGGAAGTCGAAGAATTAAGGGGGTTTTTGGAGACGTTGAGGAAGGGGCGAGGGTGGGCGGGGAGAGGGGGTGGCGGGGGAGGGGAGGGGGGGGACGGCCCCTCCCCTTGGGGACACGGAACCATCTTATATTGCAAGACTTTTGAAAATTATTGCAGGAGGGTTTGAAGAAAGTCGTTTGACTGTTGCACAGCTTCTGTTTCTGTCATGGTTTCACTGCTCGAGATGTCAACTGTATGCGGGTCAGTGTTTAAGGTGGTGGTGGTGTTTAACAGAAACACGTCTCGCCTATTTTTGGTATGTTGCCTACAAATTCTTGAAAGTTTTTTAAGGAGTGGTTTAATCTTACCACGGGGAACACCTATCGTGTTGAGGACAGTACCAAAAAGAGGAGGGAGGTATCCCATGAGTGTAAGAACTTTGGGCCATTTCACGGTGCTTATGAAGGGCTTGGAATTTGCATTGGTGATTGTCGTGTCGTGGTGACCACCATAATAAGGCTCAATATCACTCTGATGATAAGGAGGGTCTTGAGTGGGCCATGGGCAAAGCGAAGAGGGAAGTACTTTGTCGCTTTCGTTCAGAACTTCATTCCAAGTATCAGGGCTGACTCCTGTGTATTCTAGCCTCTTCTTCGTGACTCTGGACTTGGGAAGGAACCATCTGGCAATCTTTTTCTGTGTAGGCCTCCAGTCAAAGGCTGGTTGAGTATCACTGGGTGCACTGTCTATAGCTATAATAACAACATCCGAAAAGTCATCCTTATAGCATCCACCACCTGGAAGAACGTAGGGGTCATCACCCGTCCAATAGCCATGTGGGATAAATGGAATAGTGTTATGCGGGAATCTGAAAACAAGTTTAAAGCCTTTATCGAACCATCTTTTTTGGTTTTTGGGAGACAGCGGAAGAATCCGTGTTCCTGAAAATCCAGGGACGGTGTTGGCCGCTTTATGTCCCATTTCCAAGGTAGTCATAACCGCCGAAGATTCGCCCTTATCTTTCCCATCAAAGGGGGGATTTCCATAAACGATTCTGCCAATGCCTGATATCGGGTCCACGTAGGCATCCCAAGCGAGACCATCAAAGCCAATTTTCCCATGAAGGCAGAAGGGCCTGAGGGCTTTTTTCATTCTTGTGGTGGGTATGCATCTTCTCGAGTGAATTCTAGGGTGGGCATTTAGTGGGTTGGAGAAAAGTTCACAACCGTTTTTGTCCAGGTTTCTGTCATCCACCAAAATATCTAAGAGGCTTCTTCTGATTGCGTAGCAGTTTTTAGGATCTCCCGATTCAAACTTACATGCATTGAGTGCTTCATGAATATCGCGTGCCCTATTCGAGTACTCCGCAAGTGAGCATGGGACTGCTTTGTTGGAAAGGCGGTGCCAGGCCAAAAGTTTCCAAAACTCTTTCTTTTGGACATATTGGAGTTCGGGATATTTAATTGTCCCCATGACATGGTCCACTTCGGGTTTAGCGGTCACAGCAATGGTATTCTTTTTTGAACTTGATGGTCGGTACATGCTAGCTTCCGGGAGAGCGTGTAAGTATAATTCCTCATTCATTTCCTGTCTTAGGTCAGCAAGTGGAAAAAGTTTCGATGGCTGTGTTTTGATGTATGTGGTACCTTTTCCAAGGTTTAGTAGTTTGGGCTTTTCTGAGATTTCTTCAGCAATGATTTTCCTTAGTTCGCCATCTTGGGTTGTTCTAAGACTATACAAACTATTATTATGTCCTGAGCATTCAAGTTGGATGTGTTCGAAGGTGCATTTTGTATTCTGTTGGCAGTAGGGGCAGTTTTCAGTCTCGATTTTCCCCAGTTTAAATAATCGTGCTGGAGAGGCTTGGAGGCCCAGGAGTTCTCTGCTTCTAGAAGCAGTGAAAGCTTTAGGTGTTATTTTGGAAATATCTTTAGTGGGGGTGGTGTTATTCTCGTTGAGCATCCTCAAGTACTTCCCTTGAGACTGTAGAGTTCTCCAATTATGATAGTGTGAGAGACGTTGAATTCTTCTAATGTGACTGCGGATATCACCTAAAATAGGGACCTCAAAAAAGAATAACGAGAATGGCAGTTCCTCGGCAGGGTCGTAGCGGGAGATGTCTAAACAACCCCCTCTGAATGAGGCTCTTTTGGCAGTACGGTCCACTCTGTCGTGGACTTTGTCATTATTGTGACCCCTGATCCATTTAAGGATAATTTTACTGTGGTCTCCTTCACTGTAGAAGCCAAGTTCTTCTAACAGTAGGCGAACAGCCTGCACATCTCTGCGATTAGCTTCACGTAATTTGTCCCGGGCACTCATGGATCTGCCATCCTTTGTTACAGCAGATATTGCAGCCATGGAGTCAATGGCATGTACCATTGGAGTCATGGATTTGAGGAGATTCTCTTTTTGTTCTGTGAGTAAGAATCGCAGTCCCGCAATTTCAGCAGATGTGCTACTAGGGTTTTGGATATCTTCCTTGATAAGAAGCCCCGGTGCGGCGAAAGTTCTTGAGGGGGGATATTCATCTTCCGAACAAGTGGCATTCCGTTGTCAAAGTTTTTTATGGCATATGCTGCACCACTGCATGCTGATTTTTTACCGGCGAATAGGGAACCATCGCTTGCCATATCATAATCCTCCATTTGTTTGCTCTTTTCGGCGAAGGGGGTAGATTCTTCTTCTGAGTCGCTAGGGCAGCTGTATTCACTTTCTTCTTCCGCAGTTTTGTTTTTCATTCTGGCAATAATGGTCTCATATTGCCTGTCTGAGATGTAATCATAGTGTGAGTTAATATCATTGACTTTAGCAAGAACAGAAGAGGGCGGGTCCATATGGTCATTATATTCGAAAATGGAACCTGCTGGAATTAGGATGCAACCGTCATTGGTGATGCTATATTCAAAGTCGTATTGAAAACTGCTGGTTCCTTCGATTCTGACAAAGACATTAGGGTTTTTGGCATTGTTACTGTATTCTGTATATTGTATTGACATGGCCTCTAAGTCAATATTGGTAATGTGAATAAGAGAGATGGAATCTCGGTCACCATTTCCTTTCCAATGAAACTCACCCGTGTCCGGGGGTACTATGTTGTCTCTATACAGTTTCTTGACATATCTGGCCTGTGGGTCCAAATCTACGGGGTTTTGAAGCATTTCCTTTTCGGTTTCGGTTAGCCATCCAGGGGGTCTATTACCGTTCAGCCTGAAAAAGCCTTTGCTTTCTTTCCAGTTTTTTAACATTCCACCGCAGGGAGTCAGAAAGGAACCTGTGTGCTTGAGGTTATATTTTTGAATTGCGGAGGTAACATTCCTCGACATGTAGAGTTGTCTGGGAAGGGTGGAGATTAATGTGGTTTCACCCGCTTCATTTTCAGGGTAATTTTTAGAGTCGATAGCGTATCCAAGTTTTGCCATAATGTGACCTGTACGCCTGAACCAGTTAAAGCGTTTGTCTTTTGTGTGACTGTAGGTTGCATAGTGTGATAAGGGGAAGCCCGAGATGGCATTATTACTCATTTCGTTGTTCATGTTTTGAATTATTATTTTAATGGCTACTACCCAAATTCATGGTCCTACCACAAGGACCAATGGGCAATTGCGGGTTCGATCACTAAATCGACTATTTGAGGCACAGGTAACATTTGCACATGATATTTATGAGTTAAATGAATTTTATTTCTTATAGCGGCGGCCCCCATGAGACTTTAGGTGTGTGGTTGAACGACACGCTTTAGGGGTGTAATTTCACCAAAAGCTTGAAGAAAATGGTGGTCCTACCACAAGGACCACCGTATTTTGAGTATTAGGAGTCACATGCGGGGCTCACGGTGATGCTCATGGTTATACATCTTGAGTTTATGACCAAATAAGATAACTGAATCGGTTACTTCGCACCCTCGTCATCATTTCCGCTCTATTTCAGCATGGCGCATGTTCAACACAATGCAAATTCCGAATTTAGTGAATTTCGGACTTTAGAAATTGGCATTCATCCATTCTAAAATGTACGCGCCAGTCGAAAAATAAGATATTTGGATGATGTTAGACTTTCAGAAATTCGCAATACATATATACTTGAAGATTTAATGTACCGCACACACCAACCTTGCGATATATGCCCTCTAGCAAGCAATTATGATGGCTGGCTGGTCAGCTCGCGTGACCACTGTTTTAGGGGGGAAACCAACGAGCCAATATATTAGAGGGGAAGCCAACGAGCCAACGAGCCAATATATGCATTTCAACCGGGCCTACCGCCCAAATATGATTGGGACATATGTATAGGTTCAATTTGATGGTATCCGCGCAGGTGTAGTGTTGATATATGATTGGTAAAAAATTATTGAAGATGAGTCACTAATTTGCCACATTTTGAATGTTCCAAAAAATCCGTTTTGAAAAATTTGAGTGTAGAGGTTTGAAATGCATTCGTCATGGATATATGGGATGGATATAGGCCAAACCAGCGTTCAAATAAATTAATATAGGACCTATATATACCACCTTTCATTGGTTAGACACCACAAATCACGGGAGATGGCCAATTAAATTATCAGAACAATGGTCCTCGTGGTAGGACCAAATCGCCGATTTGGTCCTACCACAAGGACTGCGGGGCAGTAGCCATTAAGCCATAGATTGCTGTTTCTACGGTATAGTGAGATAAGGTGGGGGTCAGTGATACGGTCCGTGTGGTTGTGTTGCCAATATTCGTGTTCATCTGCAGAGCACAAGGTGTTCATGGTTTCAGTAATACACGACGCGGTTGCAATATCGAAGACACTATCAATACCGTACCCGCCCTGGCAGACTGCTGTCCAGATTATTTGATGATTAGTGTCAACTGGGCAGCCCGGATATTTGATTATAAACGAAGCTATCATTTTGTCTAATTCAATTGCAACATTCTTTGAGGAGTTGGCAATTGCTGAGGTAACTTTAAGGGGGTACGCCATCCTCGGAACTACAACCGCATTTATAACATATCTTAGCTGGTGTAGAGTCATGTGTTGCAGTTGAATGGATGTGAGAGTGGATTTAAGTCTGTCGATAAGGATTTCCGCCTGTTTGTCCCATTCCCCATTTAGTGCAAACCATACTCCGAGGTATTTGTTTACCTCTTTGCTGTTAGAGAAATCGAGAAAATCTGGTGACTCAGGGGGTATCCATTTCGCATCAATGGAAGGACTTGAGTCATTGGTATTGGGCTACAGGTGACCCCCTGAGATGAGTAAATCATCGGACAGGTCATATCGTGTTACCATTTTTCCATGGGGTTTGATGCGCTTTCTGTAAGAGTATTTGGATTTCTTAACATTGATGGGAATACCGATGAAGCTCATAAATTCATTAACTATACTTAGCATGTCTTGAACTTCGTCTTTAGTTTTCCCCACGAGCATGATGTCATCACAGAAGAGCCCTGCAAAGATACTTAAAGGGGTGTCCTTTTCTAATAGGTTTTGGGAGGGAGGAATAACATTATTTCCTGGTTTGTCTGGTCTATGGCGTTCCGAGTTCAGTTCGTATCCATATGTGGTTCCTGTCGGGTTTGCACCGTTTGCTCTTTTTGCTAACCAAATTGCCAGAATATCCATAATGGCTACAAACCTTAGTGGGCTCAAAACTTCTCCCTGAGGAACTCCACATTCGAGGGACCATTCATCTGTGAGGCCTTCTTCAGTAAGTACCATTCTAGAGGCATCGTTGGCGATGTCTGAGATGATGTTAATTATTTGTGATGGGAGTCCTAACTTTCTGAGCGCTAAATTGCTCATCCAGAATTCAGCTCTGTCAAATGCTTGTTTGAGGTCCAGGTAAACTACGTGGAGGTCTTTGTCGTATCTATTGGCATCCGAAATTACTTCATTCAAAATTTGGAGCGAGTCATCTATGTTTTTATTCGGAAGAAAGGCATCTTGAATGGGAAAGAGAATGGGGTGGGTGTTGAGTATTGTTTTGAGACGGTTAGCAATTATTGTATTAAATAGTTTAAGACCCGTTTCCAACATTGTGAGGGGTCTGGAATTATCTATGGTACATGGTGCAGAGGGATTTTTAGGGATTGGAAGGATGACTCCAGATTTTGCACTCTTAGGAAATCTCCCAGTTATAAGAATGTGGTTAAAAAGTGAGACAGTAACTTCTTGAAAATTCTCTGGGCCCTTGATCCACTGCGAGTATCTCATCCCTGAGGGTCCTGGTGCTGTAGAGATACCACAGTCCGAGTATGCTTGTTGAAGTTCTTTGTGCGTGATTTCTGCCAATAGTCTTGCGGCGGCCGTATCGGGGATTTTAGGGCTATCCTTGAGAATGTCAGTGAGCCACTGTGGGAGTTCATCTGGCTCATTCGGGTTAGTAGAAAATAATTTTTATTTTTGTATTCATCTAGTGTTGTGTTTAGTCTTTCTGATTTTGTCTCGGGTATCTTTCCATCACTACCTGGGGTTGCGGCTGCACCTTTTTCAGTAGGTTTCATCTTTCCCATGACTGTGTCTAGAAACCTCGAAAGGTTAGTTGAGAAGAGATGCTGCAGGGCTTCCTTTTCTCGAAGTTTGCGTCGTTCAATGTCCGTGTCTCTGCTTTTTTGAAAAGCATTTCTGATTATTACATAATTTTCATGCAATCGTAATCTCCATGTGGCTGCTGCTTCATTGTGTTTGGGTTGGAGCGAGGCAAACGGTAGTGTGCGGGCAGCCTTTTTGGCTTGCTTTGGAATGTTACTAACATGAGTTCTTGTGTCCAAATATTTGATGGTGCGGCGTACTGTGTTTAGCCATTTGTATATATAGTTAGATACTGCTGATGGTTTTCCGGACCTCCCAGTTTTGTTCAGATTCTTGGTGCCAAAGGCGTCACTTGCCGCCCGATGTGCCAATTTGTGCAGGGTATCCCATGTCGCGTCAGGGTGCATTTCCTTGAGGCCAGTGCCGCCGTTTCTAGCTGCTTTCGAACCATTTTCCATTTCGAGTGTGCTATGTAGTCTTTCAGTGTAAGACACCCAGCTTGTAGCGTATTGGAATAAATGGGCTGTGCAGTCTATTTTTTCCGAACGCATCTCAGATCCGTACAGGTTCCAGAATTTAGCAGGCATATGGGGTTGTAGAAGGATATCCCAGCAGGTCATGTGATCATCTGTGCTGGATTTCGTGATTTTCTTAACTTCCAGTGAGCTGAATGAAAGGTGTCGTTTGAGATAGGCATTTACATCTTTCTTATTTAGAAGGTGAGGCGAACCTATATGCCAGATGTTATCTTTGTCGTTATGGCCTAAGTTGAGACCACCTTCCGGCATCCCCTTTCCTCTAGAGAGTAAGTGAGCTGCATGCCATGGGCTATTAAGGTGAATCCACCATTCCTTGGGTTTGTTGTGCCATTTTAGACATTGTTCTATGCTGTCTGTCTCTTCATTTTTTGCTATGAGCTTGTTCACTGTTATGGGGCTACCGTCTGCATTATCCCGTCTGAGATCGAGATCAGTGGTGTCACCCTTGATGGTGCTGATAGCGGCTCTTGCTTTGTTTTTATTGATGCACGCGTGCACAAGTTCATTTGTGCTGTATCCGTTTGCTTCAAGGAGTCCTACAATATCTTTCTTGTTTAATTTCCTTTTTGTATCCTTATTTTTGTTTGTCATTCTGATTGGGTACCCTGGGTACTCATCATGTGTGGTTTCCTTGGCACCATTGAATCTAGGTGTTGGCAAAGTTGTATCTGTAGAAATCTCCGGTTTGGTGTCGTTTTGAGGGAGCTTAAATTCAGCCCATACTATCCCGTGGTCGGAGATGATATAAGGGTTTTCCTCCGTCCATCCAGTTTTAACTGTCAGTTCTGCCATAGTTGTGTTGGCCATGATATGGGTAAGTTTTGCTTTTGAGGTTTTGGATATAACATGTGTGAAAATTTCCGTGTTTGGATTACGGTCCATTATCAGTTCATTAAGAGAACATCTGTCATTGTTGAAATAAGTTAAAAGATGCTTATTCTTCTCAACATGCTCTTGATATGACATGTAATTTCCACCTGACACCCGCTGATTTGGGGTAATGGTACAGTTTTTGTCACCTATCTCTATGTAGGCCTTTTTTGGATTATTTCCTGCCTTTCCTGCCCAGTCAGTGAGTGTGTCATATAATTCCATTTGTTCATCTACTAGTGTGGCATCATTCATATAGCCACTAGCTATGTAAAGCTCAAACCCGTTATTTCCTGAAAATTTGGTCATTACTGCTCTCTTTGCATCTCCATCAATTGTGGTAACCGAGGTGGAAAGTGGTAAGCTTTTCGGATTCCATAGGATCATGGAACCAATGGAAGCTCTTTCATTTACATGAGATGCGCGAAATTGAATTCCTTTTTGTGTCATTAGGGTTTTAAAGCACTCTCGAAAAGCACTCTCGAGTTCACTTTGGAAATTCACACGGTGAACTCTTCTACATACGATAGTCGGCATAATCATCCATGTCGACATATGTTAACACGAGTCTCATAGAACAGGGGAAATATATATATATATACATGCACTGTCACTGTGATACGGAAAAGGCAGGCGTGTCAGGCTGGTAGAGTCTAAAGTCGGATTAAACTGAAAGATAATTGAGTTTAAGCTGGCGGACGGACCGTGACACACGAGCGGAGCAAACAGCAGGCACTGCAAGTGACATCCGAGCTGGCGAGGGGTGACACAGGGCACCACAGACCTCCCCCCTTATGGGGGGTGAAAGTCAGTGTTCCCATGACACCACCTCACCCCGAAGGTGGGAGGTGCACTGCAGGGCCAGCCGGTACTCCCGGGCAGGCGGCTAGGAGAAATGTGCTGGATGTGACACACCGACAGTAAAGACTGTCACCTGTCACTTCCTATAGTAGGCTGGGTGACCGTCACCAGTAGACGGGAAACACCCGTTAGTATTTATGTGTATCTCTTTTATCAATCTGGGACTTTTACCGTTCTGATATCGAAACCCTTAACTCAGGGTTTATTCTCCGTTATCCGATATATACACCCGACTATATATCTGACAGGTTTGGCCCCACTTACGTTTTATTTAGCCACTGCGACACCGCGAGAATGATTGGCTAAAGCCGGACGCTTGGGATGGAGTGAGGCGCTCCGCGCGTGGGAGTGCCGGCAGTCGCGGGTATGGCCTAAATTTTGTGGGTTGATTTACGGCTAGCTGTAGGCCTTTGAGGGCATTTTTTCTACGGGATTTGACGTTGGATTGGTTTACGCATCCTGGTTGGTCACCACACCGTTTCGTATCGGCCGCCATCTACCACACGACTTCTCGAAATTTCTGCTCTCTCACGGCAGCCGTATCGACGACCCACCGCATTTCTTGGCCGCCCAAGACTACCGCAATTTTTTTTCCCACGTCTTCTTGCCTCACTCCACCCCTGTAGTCTTCTTCATCATGGTTGCTTCTACTAGATCAACGGCTAGCATGGCGCATCGCCGCCGCACATTAAGTACGATTTTTGACTCCGTTGCTGCCAGGCATGCCAACACGCCCGCGACCCCGACAGCGGCACAGCCGGCCGCTAATTCGGCGGGTGCTACATTTCTGGCATCGGTGCGCACCTTGCAGCGGGAGCACTTCGACATGAAGGTGGCGAAGCACGTCCAGCGCAAGTTGTTCGACGGCAAAGAGGGGAGATTTTCCGGTGCGGAGCCCCACGCGGCGGCCATCTTCACGAGGATGGTCTCTGCCCTGCAGGCAGCATTCGTCACTGAGGACACCGGTTTCCTCCTACTCTTCACGCTGGACGACGCTACTTTGGCCGTCCGCGTGGAGGCCAACAATTTATTGTTCTCCACGATCGAGCTGCTGATCGACCCCTCGTCGCCCGCAGCGGACTGGTTGGACTCGTCCAGCGCCAGCTTCCCAGCAGCCGGTAAGCGTGTCCTACTCGAGTTCGCCCGTCGGATGATCCCGGTCGGGGACCCCTTCCAGGGGCAAGCGGACATGTTTGCCGTCCGCATCGTTGCGGGCGTGGACCCTCATGGATCCATTGAGGACTTCAACGCCGCGCTCAAAGCTGCTAGGACCAGGTCGACGCTCCAGGACGAGGACGTGAAGTCCCTTTTCATCAAAGCCCTCGACGCCACCTTCTACCAGCCGGTGGTGTCCCGTTTGCTCCTTCACGCCCAACGAGCCGCCCACGACCTACTCACCATTCAGCAGTGGGTGCGGGAGTGCTACGGCGAGCACGTGCGGGCGGGCACCGCCACCGCATCGGCGCACCGGTACTCCCACGGCACGCACTTCATGGAGAGGGACGTTGATGGGTCGGGTGCGGCGAGTGAGATCGCGGACTTGCGGACAATGGTGCTCGACTTGAAGAGGCAATTGGCCACCTTCCTCGTCACCGCCGAGTCCGAACCGTCCCCGCGGGGATTTACCCCTCGCGCGGACAAACCGGACCGACGGGTCAAGACCCGTTTCGCGGCCTCGCCCCTCCCCAAAGGGGGGAATTGGTCTCAGTCCGTCTCACGGAAGGTGGCCTTCCACCGCGACAGCGGTGCGGCGATCCCGTACTGCCAAAATCAGGTGTGTGCTAAGGGAAAGGCGAGGCATTGGCACAGGGACTGCCCAAACGGGGGCAGGACCGGACTCTCGGCATTCGCCTTCGCCGAGGAGGCCGAGAACTCCGTGTTGGCCGCGAGGTTCCAACACGCCATCGACAACGGCGACCCCGTGGAATTCGACGCCCTCTGCATGCTTGCGGGCGGGAAGCCTGAGGTCTTCACCGATCTCTCCGCGTGCTCGTTCTGCGAGGAGGACGGTGAGGTCCTCGTGTCCGCCGTCGCCGAGTTCTCTGAGATGGCGCACGCGGCTGGAGCCTCCACATTCAACATCAACACCTTCACTGCCAACTTGCCGGTGGTGTCGGAGCCGACCGCGCATTCCCCGCCCGCGTCGGTTGAGTCCGAAGAGGAGTGGACCGGGCCGCCGAACCCATTCTGCCCTCCTGTCACCCGCACGTTTGCCGATTTCATTCAGAGCACGGGGGTTGCATTGGAGGCGCCCGACGAGCCGGCCGCGAGCATGAACTTGCTCTCCGCGGTTGAGGCGCCGGAACGCGTGATCGACTACGAGCCCGCGGCTTACGCCACGAGCGACGATGACGACGGAGATGCCTCGGTGACACCGCCGCGGCCACGGTACGGCTGCGGGAACGGCATTCCGAAGTTCGGGAGGTCTCTCCTCACTTCCTCCTTGGTGTGCGCACTCTTTGTAATTTGTGCCACCGCCGCGCCGCATGCCG
>LGRX02015507.1:0-11024 GCA_001247695.2 Cymbomonas tetramitiformis | reverse complement strand
CCCCTGCGAAATTCCACACATTATATTTTTATTTATTTGTCAATCGGTTTATAGATTTCCCCCCTTGAGAATATTTCCCCCCTGCCATAATCGATTTTTAAATGCCTATGGAACCGAGCTGTCAAAGATTGCGCCGCCTTTGCATTTCCCCGCCTTTCGCATTTTATGTCGGATGAATAGCAATTTTAATACACTTTCTGTGAAATCAATGCCACGTAGATAATATTCGCACGTGGAACAGTCGATTCATGTTTTGGAACGATCGAGGCACATATTGGGACACTTTGACACATATTGGCCCAATACGATGTGTCAAAATGTCCCAATATGTGTCAAAGTGTCCCAATATGTGTCAAAGTGTCCCAATATGTGTCAAAGTGTCCCAATATGTGCCCAAGTGTCCCAATATGTGTCCAAGTGTCCCAATATGTGTCCAAGTGTCCCAATATGTGTCCAAGTGTCCCAATATGTGTCGGACACATATTGGGACATGTCCCAATATGGGCCCTTTTGCTGCAGTGGGAGGGCGCAGGGTTCCCCTGCGTCACCTGTTTCCGACTCTGGGGCCTCACGGATGGCCACCCCTCCACCAAGGGTGTGTGCCCCTACGCATGCCGGCAGTCTTTTGCCCCCGACCGCATTCCTCTCGCGGCAAAGCCCGCTCATGACCGCCCCTCCATCTCTCGTTGGCCGACTCCGCCAGACCCCCCGCCCCCTGTGCGGGCCCTGGCTCTTCAAGCTCCACAGGATCCGGCTCCGGACTCTGCGGCCGACGTTGCCGTCATGGGGTTTCGTGCCGCCGATCCTCCTGCGGAAATCGAGTTACTGGCGACCAAATCTTCCGCAGCCGCAGTTGACACGTCTCCATCGACTGCCGCGTTCAATGCCATGGAGCTGGGCGACGACGACGACACCGATTGGCTGTGACCTCGGGGTCTTCCATTGTGGTGTCTGAGTCTGCTGCTGCAAAGACCAATTCACCATCGACCTCGGAGAGGAAAAAGAGATATGCTACGGCTTCTTCAGCCGAACCACTGGATCGAATGCGACGGAGATGTTTTCTCATGGTGGTGGCGCTGACCAATTCCATTTCAGGAAGGCCATCTGAGTCTGGAGTCTGCTCAACTCTGGACAATACTGTGCGAATACTGGAGCCTGATGAATGCTTCCTAGTGATCGTCAGATTTTTGGTCTGAAAGTCAATGTGTGGATTCCTCCTCTCCAACCAATCTTGACCCAGAATGACAGTGAATGGTTTCATGTCAATGATGTAGAAATCTTCTGTATCCTTATACTTGCCCAAAGAAAATGTAGCCTTGGGAAGATAGGATGTGCAAGGTAGTTGGCTTCCTCCAGCCAATCCCACTGAAAATGATGAAGAATCTGTGGGAGCTATACCAAGCTGAGCAGCGAACTGTCTGTCGATGAAAGATGATGTGGCTCCTGGATCTACCAAAATGTGAGTACTCTGTCCATAAACTTTCCCTTTATACAACAACAGCTTCTTCTGTGATTTCAGCTGTGCTGTTTGAGACTGCATCTGTGCGATGTGTTCTGTGGGATTGTCCATCCGCTGAAACTGCAATGTCAGACTGGATAGGACTTCTTCTGAGATACTCTCAATCCGGCCACTTGCTTCAGTGGCATCTTCAGGATGATCTACCCTCGGGGTGCTCTCATCACCGGTACCTGCGCAGTACCCTGAGAGTTTCCCTGAGGAGCTGGAGCTGATGGAACTGGATCTGAAGTTGCAACTGCTGCATTGATGCTATGCTGATTTTTCAGTTCCTTGACCAAGGTGTTGATCGTATTGATGAGTTTGCCAGACCCATCTTTAGCACCCTGATTCTTCTGTGGCTGTCTCTGATTCTGAAAAGGACTCTGAGCCGGTGGCTTACCCTTGATCTCCTTTCCATCATTGGTACTGGTGGCCCAACAATCCTTCTCGATGTGGCCAGGACGACCACAACGATGGCAAGTCTTATCTTTCTGTGATTGTCCTTTTCCTTTTCCTTTGCCCTTGCCTTTACCACCTTTTCCTTTGTTCTGATTCTGATTGGACTTCTGGCTGCCATTCTGATTCCAATTCCGATTTTTGTTGGATCTGTCATATGGCTTATGGCCACGTCCTCTGTCCTTATCCTTTTTGGCTGCACCTCCAGATGACTGTTCCTTCTGCCCTCGATAATGAAGAGTCTCTGACTGCTTCGAATAACAGACTATTGGGGATAGGTGAACCAGTATGCATGTTTTTAGACGGTGTTTTTCTGTTACTATTCTCGGTTTATAGACGACGGGTGACCTGCCACGTCATCATAACGCGCAGTATAATGCAGACACGTGGCAGCCACGTAGGTTGCGGTATGCGTTTATGCGGTACGGTATGCCTTCATTATGCGGTTTGCCATTGTGGTTCGAGTGATCATCGAGCAATCAACGGAGAGAGATATCTTTTTTGGATTGGGTGTGTTCATAAACACAAGCCCCGCGTCAAAAAACGCGGCTATACAACTATCATCACACGGGTATTGTTGCATGAACGGTGTATATTCGTTTAATTACAAGTAGAATGTTTGCTAGTGTTAGTAGTGTTACAATATATATATGTCGCAAAAGCCATAAGTCAGCTGGTCGTACAACATATCATAGCGTTACTATTACATTGCAAAGTACGTAAGTTGCTACCAGGCAAGCGATCTCGAATTAGTTCATTCCACGCCTTTCAGACGCCGGAAAGTAATGGTCTACTAATCTATCAGCTCCCAGTATACTCCGTCTTCGTCGTCCATTGCTTCCTCGCACATGAATATTTCGTAAGAACAACGCATACACGCGAAATGTTCGGTATGCTCATTTATCGCAACAAGATGCGAACCAGCATTAAACCATATGCGAACGTTTGCAGGAAGGTCACAATAATCGCATTTCATGACGAGTTTGCCTGAGCGTGGTCAGTTGTTAGTTGCTAGTGTCAAGCTGGGGTGGCACGATGGTGAGCGTAAGCAGCAAATGAAGGCTAAGTAAGAGGTATTGAGCTTTTATACCTGCTCAACTAAGGCAATCGCAACTGATACAGTACTCGTCGAAAGGTGTCGTTTCGTCATTCTGGTACCAACAGACCAATAGGCGTACAACGTCGACTGGAATAACCATTAATCGCGGAGTCATCCACGCTTCACCCCGTGCATATTCAGCGCGATCGGGATAGCGTTCCGGCTCTACCAATTCAAAAAACAGATAAAACCGAGTTCGTCGGGTAAAGCGCCACATAGCCATTATCAGATCATGCCTGTGAGGCATCGGCGGGCGGCGGACAGGGCGGTTTGCCATCGTTGTCAAAGTCCACTGGTGCAAATTGCATTCGGGGCATGGCATGTGCACCATCACATGGCGATGAATGGCATCTACATCGATACTGGCACGATTCCGATGCACACCAAACCTTATGAACTTATCTGGAACGTATCGTATGCCTTGCATTATGCTTGCTTAACGGGCGTTAAGCAAGCACGGTACTGTGGTCGCGTCAAGGAATGTATACCATTCCTTGAGCACCGGCATTCCGGGGAGTCGCCTAGGTCACGTAGATTGTTCATCCACTCAAGTGAAATGAACAAACTTGGCAACCTATAAACTTGCTTATTGTGCGTGACACAAGCTACTTGAATACAGGTTTGTGGTTACGTTTGTTCGTGCGGGCTCGTTGTAGTGCGGATGGCTAACCTCACGTGATCATCCTCGCGCAAGGGAGGCGAAGCTGATCACGTGCAGTTGGACATGAGTTCGCAATTGAAGAGTGTATGCATATATGCATTGTGATATGCTGTATGGTATGCCGTGCAATAATATATGATAAAAAATACACCGCTGCTGCTGACCCGGGTCAACAGCAGCGGTGTATTTTGAAGTGAACGGAAGTCGAAAGTGATTAAGAAACAGTTTCAAACTGTCTCGAGCTTCCCAACACCGATTTATCTGCGTCCGATGATTGTGTACATGTAATTGTACCGTCAGATCGAACATAATTTTATACACAGTGTCTGGCGTAATTTTCGAGTCATCGTCGGCATCGAAAATGCACGTTTGATTAGGTCATAAAATTGTTGTAAGTCGACTCGAACGATAATAACGACTACCGTAAATTATGACAGTCGACGATGATGACGTCCATCCTGCGATAACTGATTCAGCATTCGGGTCGTCGGGTGACGACTACGAACTATGGCAATAGTACCAAGAGGAGGTACGCATGTCATCAACGATGTCCACGTCATCATACAGTTTCGATTCATCATTCCTTCATTGCAAGTGATTCGGGTGACAGCCTGTGCTGTCACCCAACCGACGTCAGCACCGTACGATATAGGAATCTAGGACCAGACCGTAGCACATCGATAGGAATTAATTATAGGACCTGCCTGATGACATCCTGACTTCGGACCTCTGTTGCTTGTGCGTTTCTTGAAGGAACTTGATAACTTTTTTCATTATACTCTTTTACCTTTCAGGGAACATCACCTCTAGCACTAGTATTTTTAGCCTAGCATAAATTCGTTTCAACCTTGAAGTCCAATCCGACTTCAGATTCTTATTATTCATACATCAGCACATCCGAAACTGCTTCCATTGCACAGTTTGGTCCAATTTGGTATCAGAACGTGGTTCTGACTACATCAAACTCTTTAGGTCAACTTTTCTTGCTCCCACACTTAACACCGTAAGGGCGAATTCGTTTTTAGCAGTATGGGATCAGTATGAGGGCGGAAACATCCATAACTTCCACGGCAGTCAACTATTGGATATTTATGAAGTATTAGTGTCCATATTGGGGACTTGGGCGAGGTCCCTCAACCCTTCAATGCCCACCAAACTCGGTTTATCGAGTGGAGGACTTTGTGGAAAGCGCAGGGGTGTTCTGCTGCCAGGTGACAAAAGCGTACTCTATGGAGAGTGCTCTAAAGGCTTCAAATCAAGGATATGGTATTTTCCCCCATTGGTATACACCATGATACGTCATCGCCCACTCATAACATCAAGTCAATAGTGGTGGCATGTTCATGGCGCATGCCCAAAAATGCCCCCAACAGCTGTTCAACCGAATTTCCTTAAGTATGGTGATGATGGGTCACATATATTCATGTGTGCACATACGGTGCGAGTGATAATGAAGTGGCATATCATCCACCTAGTTCCGCAATATAAGATATGCGAAGAATCGTGGCAAATGGATGTCTAGAACTTGAGTTATTGCCGAAAACGTGAAAATAAGTTCCTAGAAAACAGGATCAGTATGAGCAGTATGGCAATTCGCCCTTAAGGTGTTAAGGGACAAGGACCATCTTATCTCAGGACTTTGGTTAGACAGTGTGTTGCTGGGGTGCCGAGTTTCGGCATCTTGTTCAGCGGAGCCACTTCTACCAGGTCCTGCTGATACTTAGAGCCCAAAACCTCGAGGGGTGACTGGCCGGCTGCAGGATGTGGTGGTGAAAGTCAACGGACAAGCCCCCCACACAGTGTTAAGAGCGTTGACCGAGCCCTACTTGCCCACTGGTTATCCCCACTCGGGTCAGAACAGCTTTCTACCGGTTCTCACAGCCGGTTTTCGCCTTCCTGAGCCCCAAGAGGCCCAAACGGACCCCTCAGTACTGGGGGAGCACCTGAGTGACACCTCACCAGCTGTAACAGCCCTAGACAGCTCACAAAACCGTTACATGAACCCCAATATGCCACTGACGTCTGTGACCCCACCGTCACCAGGGCTTGACAGCCCACCAGTGGGCACTGGTCCCACTGGCTCAGAGGGCCCGGAGGACCTGCAGTTTCCGCCCTTAGCCAGCCCTATTCTGGGTCTTCCGGAGGGGAGCCACCCCACCTTGTCCTCCGACACCCAAGCCCTCTTGGGTATGCTAGGAGGAGAGGCAGGGTTTGGGGCAAACCCTAGCCTGGAAGCTGAAGCCCCCTGGTTTGGGCCACCTCTACCTGCCCACCCTTGGGTACTACCTCCTGGGAGCATGGTGCTGTCAGCACCCCCGGCAGCCCAACCCAGTCCAGCCGTTGTGCCGGTCACCGCGGGGGGCGTAACCTACTACACCCCTGCACCACCGGCTGCCCAACCCAGCCTTGCTGCTGCAGTTCCAGTTACCGCTGGAGGGGTGACATATTACCCACAACCTGCAGGGGCCGTGGGGCTGGAGACACCTGGGGGGGATACTACGGGGGAGTGATGCAGGGCGCATGGGGAACGCCGCACACTCCAGCTCCCTTCGTGTACGGGGAAGCGGGAGGAGCTGCACCCATGCCCTCGGGGCCCTACTTGCCCTACTGGGGCCTACCGCACCCTGCGACCGGGGCTGGGATCTACCCCCAGTCGTACCCTGCACTTCTGCCTTATGGGGCCCCGGGGCACACCCCTTATCATCATCTTCCCCCAGAGTACCTGCCGGTTCAACCGGGCTGGGGCCTGGCGGGAGGGCAAGGGGTGCCTCCGAACCCTACTCTGCAGGAAGCCCCGCTCACGGACCCGCTCGGCACACCCCCCAGATCGACCCTCACCATTTTGGGATCTGGAGGAGAGAGGCAAAACCTCTCAGGATCCGCCACAGCAGACCTTGCAGCCGGGAGCTATTCTGCCGGGCAGCCGCTGTCCAACTACGGCGGAACCTCACCGGCCTACTCACCATCTGATCAGCCCCCAGCTGACCAACCCCGCGCTCGCAGGCTGTTGGGGAAGAAGAAGGTGAAATTTGAGGCGGACGCGGGAGGAACCGGACTCGGGGAACCGGTCCCACCTACTGCCACAGGCGAGTCATTGGCAGCACCCCCTGCGGCAGGGCTCTCTGGAAGGCCCGAGCGTGGCGTAGACAGTGGGGAGCCACGCGCGGGAGTGGGCGCGAGAGGAGATGGCGTGGCGGGAAAGCACAACAAATGCGAAGGACCGTACCCCACGGCCTCAGTATCAGTGGAGCCTCATAAGGAGCTGACACTGGACCCACTGCCCCCGGAAACCTCCGAGTTGTCACCCCCCGTCCGGCGCCTGAGTGCACCTGCCTGCTTAGTGCCCTACCGGCCACCGGAGTATGTGGCTCCCGTGCCCACCGCTGACTATGATGAAGTAAACAGTCAACCTGCTCTCCCTCCAGGGTTGCTTACTCCGGCGCGAGACCAGCTGGCCCGCCTGGTGGAAACTCTGCCGGACCCGAGGAAAGAGGCAGACCGGCACTTTCTTTTCACAGTCTGCGTGGCTAATGCGGATGCCGCCGAGGCCTGGGAGAGCTACACAGTGCCAGAAACAGAGACATCGAGGAGGCAGGCGCCTAGGGTCTACCGGATCCAGTACTACCGCGTGCCGGACGCCACAGATCCGGGGCGCGAAGCCACAACTACCTTGTGGCTGCTGCGACAACACCCCGCACTCCACCTGGCGAACCTGCAATTACATGCGTTACGCCCCTCTTGCGAGGAGAATGAGTGGATACAGCGCCTGCTGGAGGAAGACCCGGAGGAGGTCGGACGGGCGTTGCAGGTGGGGCGGGACCTCCCGAGCTTCACCTGTCACAGGAAGGACGCTGCCCAAGGGGCACGATTCCACATGTTTGAGCCCTTCAGTCGCTTCGCAGACGGGCGGCTGGTCGACCGCTGGGCGGGAAAAGACGGGGAGCTGATCCACTACCGGCGTGGACTTTTTGAGTCGGGTGAGGTCTGTCCCTGCAGCTCCTGCGTGCGCGCCCGGAAGCGAGACAGTGAAACTCCAGAGGGTCCCTTGCAGAGGAGCTGGCGTCAGTACGCCGAGGAGGAGAAGCGCCGGTCGCCAGCGGTCCCTGCGCCCGTCCCTCCACGTCCCCTTCCGCGAGGAGACGTGCCGGAAAACCCCGAAGACTAGGCGGAGGAGTTGCTGCGGCAGGGCTGTGAGGAGGACCTTGATTCGGGTCGTTCGGGCACCCCTGGTGTTTTCATGCTGGACGTGCTGGTGGCGGGAGTGGTCGAAAGGTTGCGTCCACATCAACCAGTGCCGGGGTCCCGGACCGCTGGGAACGCTCCGCCAGTCGCCCCTGCGGACTCGCTTCACCCGGCCGGCCCGTCGCTCCCACTACCACTCCCATCATCACTGGAAGACAATGGAGATAGAACGTCCCGGGAAATGGTTCCCCTGACTCGGGGGACTCGATGACCCCCCAGACTCAATTCCGTCCACAGGTAGTGTCTGTGTCAGCAGAGTTACAGTACAATAGTAGTACCGTACGTGTAGTTCCGACCGACCGACCGAGCGAGGTTTTAGGTTTCTAGTATTTTAGATTATTACAACTTATCAAGTTATCCGTTTCCGAAAGCCGGTTTTCCGAGTATTCTGTATATTCACTTCCGAGGTATACCAATAGTATACCGCTATGTAACGGTTTTCGCATATTTATCTTTCCGATAACTTTAAATGAGGGATATTCAACACATACGCGGATAGGCGTTGTTTCAATCGGAACGGCCCCTACGGAAATTAGAAGTGACCCGGGTCACTTCCGATAACCGCGATCGTCAACATCCGCGCTAAAGCGGCATGCTGCCGGCCTGCTACAACGATAACGTATAAGATGACATGGCTCGACATATCGATTATTCCGATAACTGATATAATCAATTGATCGCAAATATCGGCATTGATCGATACCAAATTTCCTATTTCTTTCACCACCAGTACTGATGGAGGCGGCCACGTCGTCCAAAATCGCTATTGATCGTGAGGGCCTCAATATATATATATATATATAGACCTTGATATATATAAATATAGACCTTGATATATATAAATATAGACCTTGATATATATTGTATATCGACTTCAACATATATACTATATATCTATGACCTTTCCATTGTGAACCCTACAATAAGGTTTCTGATATACCTCTTTTCATATATCGACATCAATCGGTAATAGTGATAGCGATGATATCTTGATTGCTCGATTCCAAACTGAAAAATTGCGGTATCGATGACTTACGGTTATCAAAAATCGGCATCACATGTTGGTACACTTACATATATAAGGTACATATCGTACATATCCCGATCTTGGAATTCTTAGACATCATATCGGTACATTGGATCTGATCAAAGTTATCATATCATATCGATCAGACGTTTTGCCTTATTGCATCATACCGTGAAAAACGACTTTGGGTTTATACCAAAGTATCGAAATAGAAACGTAAACTCGATACCATACCTTACGCCCAATTCATGCATATGCCGGACGCGGCACCATCACGATATTCAGAAACAGGGGGCGTGACAAGATACCACCGATGCATGCACTTGTGACACCAAATGCAATGCAGCACGGATGGATGCATGCATGTAAAGCCACACACTGATCGGTCGGAGTGCCACCGATAAGCGATCACACCCGGCCCACCATCGCCCGAGTGGATGTGAGAAGCATCCAGGAACAAAGTGGTACTGCGGCATGTCACTACTTACAGACTGCAAAAACAGCATCATGGATAACGGCATGATCCGTAACAATATAGCTCGGCGATGAATTCGGCCAATGAATACAATGTTAAAAACAACATGCAAGGGTCGGGCGGGGCCATGCCACCACACAAGCGCAGAAACGCCCCACCGAAACAGATGTCCAAACAAGTACAGATTCATCATGGTACACAGCCAGGTGTCCACATGGATAGATTAGGAGGGCACACGCTCGATGGCCAAGTATCCGCATCGCACCGGACGACTCAAACTGATCAGTAGCTATCCATATTGACCAGACATACGATTCAAGTTTGATTTTATGCGCTGCCCTAACAAGATCTGCGGGTGAGGCGCCCCTTCTTCTCGCATGACATCCCCCTCTTGGCATGCTCAACTTTTGTTAGGTAGGTCGCCGCTCTTCCCGCCTTCCACCAAGGACAATGCCCCGGGCCAACCGAGAGTCCAGTGAGTTTGTCACCTCGCAGTCTGGCGATTCAGAGCGTTCGTCAGCATGTCAATAAAGGCATCTTCCTGCACAAAAAACAAATCAGCTTCTCGTGAATACGAATTTGCACTCATACATTCACCCAGCAAATAGACTAAATTGAGTGACAGGGTGAAAAACGAGAAGATTCGCATTGCTCAGAGTTGACGCAGAGTCATGCATGTGAGAATACGCCACACGCCCGCCCGCCAGCATGAATGTTCGCATCCATCATGCCTTTGAACGCCACTGCCACCCTGCCACAGGCAGCATTGCTGTACAGGCCACCTAGGGTTTTAGGGTTTAGGGTAACCCAGCTCCGTTGAGCTCCGTTGGCCACCACCCTCCCTGGGGCGTGTGCACATGCACACTACGGACATGCGGCAGGAAGCGACCGTGGCGATGTTGAGGCACAGCTGTGCATGCACACTCGCCTGCAACAATTGAAGCATGGCTTGGCGAACGTCGTCACGTGCGATGGGTCTCGCTTTGCCGGCAGCTTCCCCAACACCGAGCGAGCGGCTCTGCATCATCTCAGCCTCTAGCGCTGCCGAGGTGGTGCACGCCATCAGCACACTCATATCCATTGGGGCAGCAGCCGAGCCACTGATCGCTGCAAAAGGCATCGGCGGGATTGCAGCTCGGGCCGGAGCAGAGGCCTGAGCTGGCAAGGACGAGGACGTCGACGGGGCAAAAGATGGTGGTGACTGCTGAGCCTGCAAGAAGAACGATGGCGCAAGAAGCTGCGTGGCGGGCGCCTGGTCCCGAGTCTCCTGAGATGGTGCCTGCAGAGCATCTCCCACCACACCTATCAACAAACGCACGCTCAACGAACACATGCATCACTGCCCGTGACGGCAACCGCTTGAGGAAAGCGACGGGGGATGCCCTCCACGGCTACCGCCGATCTCGGACGATAGCACGATAGAATGCGTCACAGAATGTAATCTCACACACAATGGCGCCCGTGCGACTCATTACCTCTCCCCAAGCAAGTGCCACTCCGAAAATCTATGAACCAAGGCACGGCGAGACAAGCAAGTACTACTTCCAAGCCAAAGCTCTATGGAAC
>LGRX02015506.1:0-21679 GCA_001247695.2 Cymbomonas tetramitiformis | reverse complement strand
GGCAACTAGCACCACCGGCCACCGGGGGGGGCCACAGTCCTTCCTCAATCCTCTCACCCCGTTTGGGGAGGTGAACACTTCACTGTCCACTGGAATATATTCTAGTACTACAAACAACCCGGCCTCTATAGCCGGCACCACAATCTCTAGCCAAAATCTCTCCGTCGGCCAAAAAGGCAGCACAAACCCTGCAGAGGTTGTACCAGGCGCTGCCCTCTTCTCTCTGAGAAAGTGAGTCAGAATCTCCCACAGCGACGAAAAAGGTGGGTTACAGTATACTTTCAACCCCCTCCACTGATTCAACAAACAAGAGTCCTCCTTGGACCACCACCGAAAACATCGGGAGTTCAACCCCCCCCACTTCGTCACAGCACGCATCCACTGCGAAGGGCCCGAGCACCCTAATCTTGTCCCACAACCAGTCTTCCACCATCCAATCATCCAGGTCCCTCGGGGACTCCCTTCTTGACAACAATTTCAATAGGTCATAGAATCTTTTCATCTGACCCCTACTAAGGGCGTCAACTAAATCATTTTCCTTTGTGGAAATCCTCATTACCAATCTCACATCATGTCTTATGGTCAGCGACAAAATCTCCTTCAACAGAGGAATGAAAGTTGTTTTCCCCCACAGGTTCCTCGTCATAAGTCTGGCTGCTTCATTGTCACTCCATATGACAATCTTGCGCCCTCTCAACAGGTGCCCCCACTTCTTCAGGGCCCAAAAAATCACAAACAACTCCAAATAGTTGATGTGGCTCGATGCCACATCTCTGAACGGGCTGAATGGTTGTACTCTCCATTGCCTCACTTCTTCCCACTTCACTGCAAACCATCTTCCCCCGAAGAAACCACCCATTCCTCCGTCTACTGCCTCTTCCCCGGCAGCATCCACTGCAAAGAAATCTCTCCCCACCGGTCTCCGGTTCAGTACTACAGCCTGACCGTTATACTCTTCCAAAATCTTAGCCAGCCACATCAAGTCCCGACTGAGGACTTTTGGCACAGTGTCATAGAACCTTCTCATTCTACCGGCTCTGCCGATAAAATCATACCCGGACCTCAGGAACATCTTGGCCCCGTACAACACCGCCGAAGAAACCACCATTCCCCTGTCAACAGCCTCTTCCCCTGCAACATCCTCTGCAAGGAAATCTCTGACCACAGGCCTCTTGTTCAAAACCACTGCTTGATCATTGCTCTTTTCGTGCTCCTGGCTCTCTCGAGGAAGTCATACCAAGTCCTTAGAAACAACTTTGCCTCAACGCCCAGGCACTCGACAAGCTCAATCAACATCTCGAACCCCTGCTGACACGCCTCTTCACAGTCCGCCACCAGCAGAATTTCATCAAGGTATACAACCACCCCGGGAACCCTCTACTCTGGAGCATCCCGGAATTCAGCACAGTAACATCGGAGACCAACCCCCCTGGGCAGCCTTAGCCCAAAAAGGAAAACCTCGTGTCCATCCTCACAAAATCTTGAGATTCACTAGTCTGCAGCAAAGGTGACAACCCGGTAAGCACTCTTCCGGTCAATCCTAGCCATAAAACAATATGACTGTCCCAGTGCAAACTCCGCTCCCACAAAGGCAACCTTCTTACTTTCAAAACTCACAATTGTCATTCACAAAAGAAACTCCACAGGCTTAATCAAATCGTGCACCATCCCGTTTTTCACTTTTCACTCGACAACTCTAAAACCAGTCCCTGAGCAGATATGCCGGGCACACTTCCTGCATCTATTTCCTGGCAGTTTCAACGTCCAGACTTCTGTGTTTCCCAGGAGTACGTCCTCCCGGAACCTCGCTTCCTGTAGGATCAATTCTCCAGAAACAAACTCTTCTTTCCTTCATCATCACAGGCTCCACTGCCCAACCACTCAAACGCACTCACAACTCATTGGACCCTGCAATTCGTTCTCACTGCTACCTCAATTTTCTTTCACCACGGCTCCACGCGCAAGTACCTGACCAAAAATTACAGCACAACACCACGCTGCTGCCGTCGCAACGGCCCCACCATCCAACACGTACCTCCAAGACGTCGCAACCGCCGATAACTCGCCTCCGCGTCGCCTCCACACGTACTGCACAGACCTGAATTCGAAAGCAAAGGTGCAAACTTGCGCAAACAAAAGCGCAAAACGCTAATCATAACCGCCGCGAAACAACGTGTTCGTTTCTTGCCCCATCCCCTCAGCAAGGACTCGCGCGCACTCGCTGCACCGCGGTTCTGACTCCCAGCTCAAATTTCCACACGTCCCACGCCGGTGCAACGAACGTGAAACTTACCCCAATAAACGCGCTCTAGCGTTTCGCCTTCTTCCTTGTTTTCCCTACATCATCCTTCCCGAAGAACCCCTCTAAGAAATCTGACTTTACCTTTTCCGCATATCTCCGTCGCCAGCGTGCGTGCTTCTCCATTCCCGCGCGAAAGCCTCCGAAGCCTGCGGCACTTTGCGCAAACTCGAAAAAAACGAAAGAAGTTGAACAAGTCATTTAACACCGCTTCGCCGCCTCCATGACAGCCGTACCAATAGGAAAACGGCCCTCAGTGAGCGACGCACACAGACTGCGCCCGGATCCGATGCCAGTCAATATATTCCAAGCCATTGCGTACGTTCACCGCAACGCGTGCGTCCCCGAATCTAACAGATAGTCAACTCAAACACTCGCGCAAACAAAATCGCAAACCAAACGAAAAAACCCTTCTCAAACCTGCGTGTTCGTAACTCGCGGCACGGCGATACGCCCGTCCCCGCTTCGACTCGCAGCGCATTCCTTTCAGATTCTTACGTCCGACCATCCGTCGACGGATTCTGCGAGAACTTCGAAAAAGTTTGAAATTTCAAACGAAACTTTTTGAATTGGTAGACTCGGAGCCCGAAGTTCTCGCAGAATGAAGTGAAGTGAACTGTCGCAGCTTATTTCAAAAGCTCCGAAAGTCTCTTCATCTTCACGGGCTCCGCCCTAGCGACACAAGCCTTGCAAACTGAACATCTGTGTCGCATGCTCCGCATGGACACAGATGTCGCTCAACCAATCAGAAAGCACCTCTGTGTTCCGGCTCTGCCTGAACACAGATCTGACACGACTGTCACGGTTCCCCCGTGACTCCATAGCCAATCAGAACACAGAGAAGTCGACCCCGCGGATTGCTCGGCTCTGCCTTGAGAAATCCTCGGGAGAAAATCCGCAAAAAATTCACAAGTCCTCGTCGAGCCTCGGGCTCATTTTTTGCAAGCAGAAATGTTCTCCCCCGTACTTCCAAAATAATTTAGAAATAAATTTCTCAATTATTTACACGCACCCCGCTCGCTCGCAGCAACTGCCCGCCTGCGCTAGTGCTGCCGCACATAGTGCGCGCCCTGCCCGCTCGCAGCAACTGCCCGCTTGCGCTAGTACTGCCGCACATGGTGTGCACCCCGCTCGCTCGCAGCAACTGCCCGCCTGCGCCGGTGCTGCCGCACATGGTGCGCGCCCCGCCCGCTCGCAGCAACTGCCCGCCTGCGCTAGTGCTGCCGCACATAGTGCGCGCCCTGCCCGCTCGCAGCAATTGCCGCCCGCCTGCGCCCGTGCTGCCGCACATGGTGCGCGCCCCGCCCGCTCGCCGCAACTACCCGCCTGCGCTAGTGCTGCCGCACATAGTGCGCGTAGTTGGGCTGCCGGGGCAACCACTGCCGGGGCTGCGGCCGCACGTAGTGCGCGTTGGGCTGCCGGGGCAGCGGTCGCACATAGTGCGCGTTGGGCAGCCGGGGCAGCCGCCGCACGTAGTGCACGTTGGGCTGCCGGGGCAGCGGCCGCACGTAGTGCGTCTTCCCGGCTACCGGGCGGCGGCGCTGTGTGCAGCTGGGTTTGCCGGGCGTGACCCGCACATAATGCGCGCTGGGCAGCCGGGGCAGCGGCCACGCATAATACGCGTTGGGTGTCCGAGGCAACGGCCGCACATATTGCGCGCTGAGCTGCCGGGGCAGCAGCCGCACATATTGCGCGTTGGACCGCCGGAGCAGCGGTCACATATAATGCACGTTGGGCCGCCGGGACAGCGGTCGCACATATTGCGCGCTGAGCTGCCGGGGCAGCAGCCGCACATAATGCGCGTTGGACCGCCGGAGCAGCGGTCACATATAATGCACGTTGGGCCGCCGGGGCAGCGGTCGCACATAGTGCGTGTGCACGTGTACACGCAGGTGCATGTGAAGGAATAATTATCCCTTGCACACCCACACTCTCTTGTGTGTGCGTATGAGTAAATTCCCACTGCATGGACACTCTTTCTTGCGCGTGTGCGTGTTGGACCGCCGGGACAACGGTCGCACTGCGTGTTGCCGCACCTATCCCAATTCCAGAATCATCAATATAAGGCACTGCTTATGCATGCTCGACAGCTGACGACGTTCCATCATTATCATCATCCAGTTGATATAAGCTGCCGCCGATGATATATAATACCATCGGCTGATGATTCGACTTGGTCAATATCTGTAGTGGTATCATGACCAAGATGTGATGACGATATATGCCCGACAGCCGTATTGCTAATATCACATATAAGTAGATCGTGTGATGATAATTTGGCACATTCAGATAATGCCAATAATTCGGTGCATGTCGGTGATAGTGGTGATGATTCGACTTGGTCAATATCCGCAGTGGAATCATGACCAAGATGTGATGACGATATATGCCCGACAGCCGTATTGCTAATATCACATATAAGTAGATCGTGTGATGATAGTTTATTGGCACATTCAGATAATGCCAATAATTCGGTGCATGTCGGTGATAGCGGTGATGATTCGACTTGGTCAATATCCGCAGTGGAATCATGATCAAGGTGTGATGACGATATATGCCCGACAGCCGGCGACACTCCATCACGACACATTATATATGAATGCGGAGGCGGCTCTGGAGGTGGCGAATCAGCATGATCATCAGTGATCAACGCTTCTCCCCCCCCCTCAAGGTGATGGAGGCACGGCAAGATCGGCGCCTGCGGCTGCTGCAGGTGCGCACCCAGCTCACGCCGCGGGTCGCTTTGCACCGACCGGACATGCACACCAGGCATGTTAGCAACAGCGGAAGGCCCTCCCAGAGGCAATGCTACGGACGCCACCACCGCGCAAGCAATGTCCTCATCAACGCGAGCCCAGACGACATCATCATCATCATCATCATCAGTTGTTGTTGCTAGCGTGTCGTACGACAATGAGCATGCGGAATGCTGCATTCCTCCAGCAGCGTTAGCATCGGCAGCAACCTCGGCATCGCAACTCCAGAAGTCATCCCCCTCCTCTGGGTCCGGCGACTCCTCAACCGCATCCACCGCAGCCCAGAAGGCATCGTCATCCATAGCCAATAACTCGGATGGAGTTACGGATAATAGTGTCACCCGGGTGACGCCGCGATATCCCGAGCAGAAATACGTGCTGCTGCTGGATCATCGGGCGAAGACACACACTGAGCCGTCGAAATCTCAGAACTACCATCACTTATCGGCAGCGCCAGCTGCTGTCGTAACCGTTGGTGACGTCGTTTGGCGATCCGTTGCTGGCGCCGATGCTTGGCGATCGAACACCGCGTGTACGCAACCAACTCCACCGTGCGCTGCTGCTCGTATGCACCGGTGCTCAAGGTCTGTGGATGCAACATACACGGCTGCATTGGTGACACCGGTAACGACACACCGGAGTGCACACCCGTACCCGCGAACAAGCCGGTATTCGGACAATACGGCGACAACCCTTGATGCAGCGATGCGACCATCCGTGGTTGTTGATGATACGCGTGCGCCGGCAGCTGGTGTTGATGACTCAGCTTTTGCAGATTTTGCAAATTCTGCAGTTGTAGGGACAACAATTGCTGTTGTTGCTGCGCCAAGAAACCGGCATTTGGCGCGTACGATTTCGCTGAGTACTGGGCGGCATGTACAACATGTCCAGCACCCACAACATATAACGATGGTACAAACCCGCCGTAGTAACTTGCCGATGGAACGCCGCGCATGGGTGATGACAATAAACCCGTCGCCGATGCAAACGCTGCCGATGGTCCGATGGTGGAGTCGCTCCCAAACTTGCGTGACGATATCATCGGCACAGAGCACTATTATCGGCACAGGTCTCTAATGAACGTGTCCAATTGTTCGACACGATTTCTTCGCCCAAAGGCGGAAAATTCAGGCTAAATTTTATGTTGGTACAACGCGTTGTAGAACGCTAATACCAACGGGAGTCGTGAACCACGACCACGCTGATACTAGTTATTCGGGGTGTGAGGACTGAACCAGTCTCACAGGTATGTAAGCAAACACTTACAGGTAATATGATGTCATGATCATAGGATGTACAGACAGTACATGGATAATATCGGATACGGATCTTTTTTAATTACTCTTTTGGTCAAGTTGCTTAACAGCCACGGAGGTGGCTGCAATGTACGACAAATTTAAACTCAACCCCGAGAGCTTGCACAACTTGTTGGATATACCCATAGGACTCGGGATATATTCACTCAGTGAAGGTTTTCTCAGAATGTATTAAAGCTGATAAGATAACCCGTTATACGGGCATAATCAGTTAGGGTTCGGGTTCGGGTGACAGTCATAAACACTACTACGGGGAGAGTCACAAAAGTGAGCGGTGTGACAATTCCAGCACACCGCCTAGTGTGGTGACCGGCCAGCCGAAGTCGAAACCTGTGAACAAACACCATCTAGAGCGGTGGAAACTGAGTTCTAAGGGAAGGCCTGTCCTTTCTGGCAGGGCTGTTCCCAGTCAAGAGTTGCATTTTTGAAATCCGGCCCGTGATCGGACCCCTCTGCACATACAGTTACTGTCAATTTCACTGTGCAGGAGCGGCATGATTAACTTGCTAGCCACTAGTTGTCGGTGGCACTGTTGTGCCAGCCCGCAGCACAGCCATGGTGTCGTGAATTGAAGTTGTCGATGCCGTGATTGAATCATTCGTAGAGCCACAGAAGAAATCTGAAAGGTCTCGATCGTCGTGCGAGGGATCTTCCCCGTCCTCCTCGTCAGTAGTCGGGCCCGGTGAGTAGGCCGGTGATGGTGGGGCATCCCAATACAGCGGTGGAGGGGGCGGGTGTACCGGGATATAAAGCCCGATCGGCGCATTGTGAAGCCCCTGCCGAGCACGGTGCCGGCCGTGCCGGCGCGGCGGAATAGCAGCCGGTGCCGCAGAAGTGAATGCAGGCTCGCTGGTGGTTGCCTCGGCAGCACCACCGACCTCCAGGCCGGTGTGGTCCGGTGCACATGCCTCGCCAAGAGTGGCAGCCGAGATTGGCGCCGCGGTGGCGCAAACACAGAAGAATGCACACACCATCACCGCAATTGCCGAAGAGCGGCCAAACCCCCAAGGCGGCGCACCGCATCCCCGACGAGATGCTAGAGGCTGCGGGACCGCATCCTCACCGTCAATAGGGTCATACCCAGCTGCAGACCCGTCCGCGTCGCCGTCGCAAGAGTCGGTCTCCGACTCGGCGTGCATGTACCGCATCGCCAAGTCCTTGCCCTCAGCCGTGATCGAGAGTCCCCCCATCCGCGCGATCCGGTCCGCAAAGCAGAGGTCAGGCTCGTGCGCGTGCATGGGGTCCACCGGCATCATGTCACCGACGTCGGGCGCCTCCGACTCGTCCGGGTAAACATGCGTGATTGCCGTTGGCGGTGGCGCCGGCGGTGCGTCCTCGCGGACATGCGTGCAAGCGGCAGCCGAGATGCCCTCTGCCACACCACCCACTGTGAAGCCCCCCATGTGGGTGGCAGGCTGGCAGTAGGGTAGGAAGTCCTGCAACGCACCGTCCTCCCGCTCCGGCTCGAGCCCGAAGGCACACGCCGAAACGCCGTCGAGCATCTCCGGCTTACCTCCCGCTAGAAGGCAGAGCGCATCGAACCGCTCGCCGTCGTGCTCGTCCATGGCCGTCTGAAACTGCTCCGCCAGTAAGTCGTTCTCGATGTCACCGAGGGAGAAGCTGTGGAAGCCTCCCCCAGCGCCGTGCTTCCCGCCGTTCGGGCAGTCGCGGTGCCAGTGGCGGGCTTCGTCTTTCTTGCACGTTGAATTCTGGCAGAACGGGATGAAGTCACCGCTGCCCTTGTGGAAAGCAACGCGCTTCCTCACCTGCGACTGCGGCCAGTTTTCCCCCGTCGGGAGGTCACCTGCCGCAAAACGAACACCGGAGCCGCCTCCCCCGTTGCCGATTTTGTTCTTGTCCGCTCGCGGGGTAAAACCCCGCCCGTTGACCTTGTCCGTGAGGACCTTCAGCTGCCGCTTCACGTCGAGGATGATGGCCGTGAGGTCGGACAGCTGCGAGGCGTCGCCGTCAGTGGCCACGGCTGCCGCAGACAGGGTGAACGAGGCAGTGTGCGTACCGGCTGCAACGTGTCGGGCGTAGCACTCGAGGACCCATTGTTGAATGGTGAGGAGGTCCACGGCCGCCCGCTGCTGGTGTGTGAAGAGCCGCGACACCACCGGCGCGTAGAATCCAGGGTCCAGCGCCGCGAGGAACAGCTCCTTCACCTCGTCATCGTCGAGAGTGTTGCGCCTCTTGGCAGACCGCAAGGCCGCGTTGAAGTCCGTGATGGACTCGGACGGGTCGGTGTGGGCCTTCAAGCGGACGCCAAGGAGGTCCGATGTCCCCTGGAAGGTTGCACCGGAGTCCAGCAGACGCCGTGCGAGCTCCAGAAGGGCTCGCTTGCCGTCCAGCGGGTGCAACGTCGCAGAGGCCTCGAGCCAGTCACCCGCTGGAGAGGCGGGACATACGATGAGCTCGAGCGTTGAAAAAAGAAGTTTGTTGGCCTCGGGACGTACGGCCAATGTGGAGTCCTCCAAGTCGAACATCGGCGCAAACAAAGCATCCTGCGCTTCGAACGCCTCCTGGAGAGCAAGCACCAGCTTGGAGAGAAGCACCTACGCGTTGGGCTCCGTTCCCGTGAATCGGTCATGCTTCTCACGGAAACATTTCCGGATCACGTGCTTCGCCACGCTCTCGTCGAACCGCTCACGGGTGAGCGAGCGAACACCCGCCAAGAAAACAACTTGGGCGGAGTTCGCAGCCGGAACACCAGCAGGTGCCGGCGTAGCCGGCGTGACGGAATTACGGGCAGCAGCGGAGTCGAAAATCGTAGCTAAAGAGCGTCAGCGAGACGCCATACTCGATGTCAATCTAGTCGCAACCATGGTGAAAGAGACTGTAGAGACAAAGTGAGGGAAAATGGGACGAGGTGCGGAAGGAGCGGCGGCCAAAAGTCGTAATGCGATTGTCGAGGAAAACAAGGGAAAGCCGTGGTGTAAAAATCTCCCCACGTGCATGTGGATGCAGAGTGACGCGGCCAAGGAAAGTGGTGTCGGATCCGACCAAAATTTCCAACGTCAACCAACGCGAAGCGAGGAAAATGAAGTCCGCCTCGTGCACAAGCCTCCCGTAAATCCAATCAACCAGGCATCAGCTAGGCCATACCGCTCCGCCGCGCCTCTAGTGGAGCCCCTCACTCCATCTCAAGCGTCGCTGTTTAGCCAGACATGGCTAAAATTCGCAATGTCTAAATAAAGAGTGCGTGGGGCCAAACCTGTTGGATATACCCCTAGGACTCGGGATATATTCACTCAGTGAAGGTTTTCTCAGAATGTATTAAAGCTGATAAGATAACCCGTTATATGGGCATAAACAGTTGGGGTTCGGGTTCGGGTGACAGTCATAAACACTACAACGGGGAGAGTCACAAAAGTGAGCGGTGTGACAATTCCAGCACAACTCTCTACTTAAGGTAACTCGTCCTTACCATGCCACTTCATGTGTTCAGTCATTGCTGACTGCAACAACCGATCAGCTGGGATCAGTCATCAGAACTTAAATGTTTCCGACTGTCACCTCCCAAGTCTCTCATTTGAATACTCACATATCTGCCGATGTGACGGTATAATTGAGGTCCTCCTCGATTCCCTCAAGTTATGTTCGACTGATCGAATCCTAAATGGTTTCCCACCAATTCTCTCAAGTCTGATCTGCTGTAGGTGCAGATATTCAAATGTAACATTTGAGTCAGTCACTTATGTTGGTCACCTTTGTCAATTCTGCCAGTCACCTATGTCATTCGGTCATGCTGGTGACTGTCATCATTTCCGGTTGGTGACTGTCATCGTTTCTGTCACTCGTCATTCTGACACGTCTGTCTCTCGTACTGACTCGTGATGTACCCTAGTACATAAGACGTTATGATTGTGGGCTCATTTTCATCGACTGAAGTATAAGCATGTGGCGATGAAGTACACTTGTGTACCGAACGAATGTGGGAATCACATGTGATGAAATTATCGACGACTTGGAGATTGACTTAAGCATGCATTGTTTTGTTCCGGAACGATTAAGTCTACGATTCGTATCGCCATTAGCTCCCAGTCAAAATAACCCTCCCCTATTTGTTTAAAGCCCACATGTGTTGCCCGCCCCCCCGTATGCCCTTGTCGACCAGTAGTGGCAAGCGGAGGATTTTGAATCGACACACGGGCGGACCACAAAGCACTCGCATTCACCAAGCAACAGAGGCATCCGGCGATGATTAGCACAAACCGCGACTTACATGTACATGACTAACACGCCACATACACGGATATGCAACGCTCTTCCCAGCGCGGGCGGGGCAAAACGGGATGCAACATTATGGCACTGAGAAGAATGCGCACTAAAATGTATGCAATGAAAATTCGGTAAAACGTATGACGAGGCCCAACCAATTTCAGTAAGATTGCAAAGTGATACTAGCAAGTTAGGGTTCGCCAGCAAAAAGAAAATTCAAAATATACGATTCACAGCGTTCCCCCTTCCCCACACCCTTCTAAGCCGTATATTGCAATAATTGCGTCAAAAGTAATTTCAGATATCACACCGTATTGTATATTTACGGTAATGTGGTACAACTATTCAACGATTTCGTTATTGAGATTTCTAAATACTACAACTCCGTCTGGATTCGGATAATCGTGACGCGGCGCGAGGAGATTGACTTGCTGGAAGGGTAACAGGCTGATTGAGGACATTTGATTGGGAACAACCTGCAGTAAATACGCGCGGGCACCAAAATGCCCTAGTTGGAAAAAGTGCTTGTTGGCGGCTACCTTGCAGCCGCCGAGAAATCAAGGATTTGGCCCTGAAAACCAGGGATTTGGCCCGAAGAGCCTGAATGGCCCGGCGCAAGGGCGATTTAAGGGCCCGTAGGGCCGTTGCGGAACGGAGATTTTAAGGGCCCGGAGGGCCTAGTAAGGTAATTTCAGGGGTGTAAAGTGATTTCAAGGGCATGGGCCCCGGAGATTAGGCCCTGTAAGATGATTTCAGGGGCCCGGAGGGCAAACGAGTAAGGTATAAACAGCAAGTAACGAGCACGTATATCAGTATATATAGATAGCAGTATCGAGTATGCGTATAGTTAATAGTAAGGCGCGCGCCGATGATCAATGATGTCAAGATGATGAGATGATGATGTGTCCACACATGCCATATCGCACGACAGCTCCTGTGACACAATATTGTGTATCTTCATTCCCTATCTTGGACTTCACAGACACAGTCGACAGTGACAGTTGTGAGATATATTATACCGTAATATATCGGGTGGTCACTGAATACTTTTCATACAAGTGTAAACTGATTATAAGGAATAACGAATATAAAGTGTATCTGTGACCTAGGTTCCTGCCACCAAGTACTGTACGCGTACTGGTACAGTTAAACGGAGTCATGCACATAATGACCTACGGTGCACTGAATCCAGCACACCACCCTGTAACTGTACGGAGTGCTGTTCAGGTGGCAGAGAGCGGCTCACAGATAAAGTCCAAAGTTCCGAAACAACAAACAACTTGTAGCTGGAAACTGCTAGAGGGAGGCCTGTGCTTTAGCCAGGGCGGTCCCTTTCTAAAATTGCTGCTAGGATACTGCTTTCAAGCTAAGTTCCTACAGCTCAATTTTGCAGATACTCAGCCACTTTCAAAGTGGTCCACAAAGTTGCGGAGTTCACCAGAGTTGAAGAAGTTGTCAGTGTCAAAGATGTCCAACCAGAACCAGAGTCCAGAAGTCATAATCCAGAACCAGAGTCCAGAGACCAGAGTCCAAAACAAGAAGCCAGAACCATAATCCAGAAGCCAAGACCAGAAGCCAGAACGAGTAGAAGATTCGTAGAACAAATTTAGAAATCCTGAAAAGTGAAAATCTGAACCCAAGCCTGCCGAAACCACAGAAGGAAAAGTAATGCCGAAAAGAAAAGTGCACGGCGAGGCAGACAGACTGTTGGCAGTCACCCCAGTGGGATGTACCGCTGCGGTGAATTCAGGGTCTCGATCGAGCACCACCGAACCCTGAACCGCTGACACACATGCAAGACACATGAGTGCGGGTAGGGCTAGAGATGCAAAAGAGAAAACTCTCGGCAATGTTGCCACACCGACACGTGATTGTGTAGCCGGTGGGGCCGAGGGAATCCCGTCTCCGGAATAAGAAAAACCGTCGGAGTCGTCGTCATCGTCGATCACGGAAAGCTCTCCCGGGTGAATCGACTCGTGAACCGAGTCTATCGAGCACAATTTAAGGGAGGGGCTAGAGCATGCCGGCATTACCTGGTCCATAAAAGTGACACGGAGAGGCTCCTCGAAAGGAGACTCGACAGAAGCCGGGTCCGATGCCAAAACCGGGTATAGCCCAGCGTCGATCTCGCGATTGGCAGGTGGTGGCGCATCTCACACCACCTGCGGCACAGACATCGTGGTAAGATGCAGCGGTGGCTGCACACTGGTAGTGGCAGCACCACCGACCAGTGCAGCTGTAGCCGCAGACCGTAGGGAGTCAAGGACGCCCCGTGCATCGGAAAGTACACCCTCCATGCCGGCGTCCGAAGCACCACGACCCAAGCCCGCATAGTGGGCACGTAATCCCACGTCGTGCCGCACCGGGTAGGTGAAGGGCTCAGGGTCGTCACGCACCAGTGGCTGGTCGTGCTCGTGGCACTAGTCAGCGAATTCCTCGTCGTTCTCGTCGTCGAAAGCGGTCTGGAAGGCCGAAACCACCTCGTCCAAGTCCATGCATGGCGGCATTACGAAGCCCCACATCACACGAACCACACACCACCGGGCAACGTGCCGTGTCGTGAAAGTGCCCAGGGCAGAGGGGGCACTCCTGTACGAAGGCCGAGGATGCGGAGTGAAAAGAAATGCTCCTAGCACCCTGCGGCCGATGCGTTTGAGGCCAATTCCCGCCCTTCGGGAGTGGGGAGGCCGCGAAGCGATGCTTCCATCCCACGTGACGATTACGGCCGTGAAATTTACCGTCGGTCCGACGGTTCCGCTCGTCGCGCCACTTGGACGGTGGAAACTTCACACCACCGCCCTCATGCCGACGGGGAAATTCTCTCCGTGGCGGCGGTGTGTCGCGTGCGGAATCGCGCTCGTCATGATGTAGGGAGGCAAGTAGGGTAGTGACCTCACCAATTATACGAGCAAACTCCCCGAGGAAGTCCGAGATGTCACTCTGCCCGTCACCTGCGTAAGACAGTCCGAGAGGCGCGTGCGTCCGGATAGGCGCGGGTGTCTTGGGGCGAGTGGGAGGGCCATCAGGGTTTGCACACCACCACACCTCGAGAACGTGAGCGTAAATCTCCTCGATGCTTACCTTCGCCAACTCAGTGTCCAGGCGAAGCGGAGTGACTACCTCCTTGTAAAATTCGGTGTCCCGTGCCGCCAAGAGCTGCCTCTTGGCCGCTTCGTCGTCCAGAGCGCCGGCTCCGCTAGCCGCAATCGCCTTTAAGCACTCATCAAATTGGGCCACCAAGGGCTCTGGATCAACAGAGGACCCAAAAGAAATGCTCAAGAGCTCCTCGTGATGGCGGAGCGGCCGATGCCCAGGCGGCAGTAGCCGCTTGGTGATCTCAAGGAGGGCACGCTTACCGTCGCGTGGAGAAATCCGAGCCGAAGCGTCAACCCACCTTCGAGCGGGAGAGTGGGGCGTTGTCAAAGAGACCAACGCACGAAGTAAAATGTCGTTGTAGATCGGGTGAACCTCTTTGGTAACGTCCACGAGGTCAAAGATGTCCTCGTTGGTGGTGTCCTTGTTGACAAAAGATGCCTCCAAGGCAGTCACCAAGGAGTCCCAAAGAAGCCGACGATGAGGTTCACTTCCGGAAAATGAAGACGCCTTAGTACCTAAGGTGTCTTTCGCAACACGCTTAACAACGTCAGTGTCCCAAGATGATTGCAACACGGCATTTCCACGTGTCTTGTCAGCAGCAGCGAGTGCAACATGCGCTGACTGCGGAGTGCTCTTATATCGAGCACCCACGTTCCTAGCAAAAATAGAGTCTAGGCGCATTCTAGCGCCCACGGCCGGTGTACTAACCGAGGATGAAGTCATCAGAATAAATTCCTATAGGAGGGGGGGTTGGGGAAAAGGCGAGGCGCAAATCGTAAGGTGGCGAGCGAGGGTAATGCAGTTGCGGAGTAAGGACAAGATGGGGTCGAACGAAATCAACGAAGTCGAATACGCGACGGCCAAGGAGATGTCGACAGGGGTGATCAAGCCAAGTCAAAAACAAAATCCAACGCGGACACTCGAAGAAGTCGCCGAAAGTCCCAATCCGAAATCTCACCGCAACTTAGCGCAAACCGCACGCTCTAAAGTGGCCAATTCAACACCTCGCGAGGCCCCAACGCCCCGCCAAGCGGAAAAACTTAGCCAATCATGGCAAAGTCAGCAGTGAGAAAAGCGGGGTAATACCCCATAACCTGTGAGATATATTATACCGTAATATATCGGGTGGTCATTGAATACTTTTCATACAAGTGTAAACTGATTATAAGGAATAACGAATATAAAGTGTATCTGTGACCTAGGTTCCTGCCACCAAGTACTGTACGAGTACTGGTACAGTTAAACGGAGTCATGCACATAATGACCTACGGTGCACTGAATCCAGCAACACTCGCCTTTCACCGAATTGTGCGGGACTTTGTGCGAGGCGCCCTGAATCATCATTTTGGTGGACCGAAGTGGCATTTCGCAACCTCACATAACCGTGTTAACGAAGGTTCACACCGTGTCAGAAGATATCGACCGACTTTTGAAGGAAGATAGCAAATTCGCATTTATGGAGTGAAACAATGTACCGTATGATTTCTTGGTATTTGATATTTTTACTGATGATGACACTCGTATTTCACGATATGAAAGAGAATATTCCTCACGTGTGGTGATTGTTAAATTTCCTACTAAGAATCGAGGGATTTCTTTTTGGAAGGATTTTTTTTTCAAAAGTTTCGCCGGCGGCAGGAATTTCAGTAAATGGAAACTGCCCGCAGCTGCCGACATTTGCACTTTTTCCAACTAGGCAAAATGCTCCCCTTAAAAGAAGGCGCCACACACACACACACACACACACGGAATTGGTTTGAGGATAAGCCACACACACCTATGTTTATTTCGCATACGTTGTATATGAATTATGAGAAGTGGTCGGACCTAAGTTAGGCAGCAGCACCCAAACATTTGTGTGATTAGTTTGGCGACGCATATTGCCCCACGGATTGTCCATACACACACATCACAGCTCAGAGAGCAGAGGAATGGTCCGGAGCGTTGGCTTGGTGGTGGAGAGATGGCGCGAGCAGCTCGGGGAGCCGGAACGGTGAAGTGGCTGCAGAGACACGGCAGCAGCGCGCCGTCGGTGCAGGTGCAGAGGGGCTAAGTAAGGATTCGGGGGTCCCATTCTTCACTAGTGAACTCCGGAGAATCCGGATAAGTGTCCCGAAGTGTGTGCTGAACCCTTTGATCCCCGGTGTGGGTACATAGAGCAGCCGACCCTTTCTGGTTATGTGATGCCAAAGGAATCAGTCCAAGGATAGGCCACATATCACAACTCTTGAATATGACTCCTTCAGTAAGCCTATCGCAACGAATAATGTGAGTAATATGCAATTTATGTTGCATAAGTTTAAACATGGCACGTATTGCAGAAAGAACAGTCACATGACAGATTGCAGAAAGAGTAGGTAAAGTTCTTTGATTTACCACTTTCCATGTCTATGCCTGTCTTCTGTTTTGATTCCGAATGCATGATATGAGCCTATCGATGCACAAGCTCTATGGTCTATGTATGCTGGAGTACTTCACACTCAACAATGAAGGTTTACCAACACATCGACATCCATTGCCATTATAAAATCAACTCAGGTTGCAATTGCTGGAATTAGAAGACGTACTGAAAATGGTAGAACGCACTTGATTGCAAAACCACAATGGTCAAGCATGCATCGTCATCAGGTCCCCACGTGTTGATAAATTCATTATACTCATCCATCTCTTGCAGGTTGCACTTCAGATACCACTGTGGACCACTCTTGAGGCACCTCGACTGTTAAATCTAGCGGGCGGTCCTTCAATGGTACATACAACTTGTGCGCCAGCAGAAACATGCGGAAGGCATCCGAATCGTCAGCATAAGCCGCATCACCAACAATTGGGTGCCCCGATTGTTGCAGGTGCACCCGGATTTGATGCCTCCGGCCCGTGCGGGGTTTCACCAAAACCTGCATCAACATGCGCACCCGAGATCCCTGAAAATGAGGGATCTGTAATAAACTGATTCTCGCCTCGCTCCCATGCTACTGGGCTACTTTATACAGAACCTCTCAGTGGTGTGGATCTTGGACAACCCTATATGTGGCTTGTGTGCTGCCCCACAATTGCCTCTAGACCTTGCCTATGCTCCTCAACCCTATCCTTGGACCGATTCCTTTGGCACCACGTAGCCACAGGAGACTGCACTATGTACCCACGCCGGGGATCAAAGGATTCAGCACACACTTCGGGACACTTATCCGGATTCTCCGGAGCTCGCTAGTGAAGAATGGGACCCCCTAAGCCTTACTGAGCCACCCGAGCCCCTCTGCATCTTCACCGCCGGCGCACTGCTGCCGTGCCTCTGAAGCCACTTCACCTCCCCCCGAGCTACTCGAGCCATTTCCCCACCGCCAAGCCCATGCTCGGGACCACCCCTCTGCTCCCTACCTGCTCTAGAGCCCGGTCTCAAGAGAGCTTCCCACCCACGACACGGCTGGTATTCCCAAGGGTTGTCCCAAGGGGCCGAGAATGATGAACTGGATTGCTCCCATTCCATCTTGCACACCTGCCACCGATCTGCGCCTGTAACCCTCGACCCCCAACACCAACTCTATGGGACTGAAGCCCTTGCATTGAATGCGCTGCGAGGAAGCTGCGAACTTGAGCAATGCGCTCTACACTTGCACTGCAATTGTTGTGCTCGCAGTTCCTACTTGGGGTCCCATCCCCACATATGCCTGTGTGTCCCAAGCCCTCCCGGTGGCCAATAGTTCACCATCCGGTCGTCACTTTCCCGACAGCTGCTCATCACTGTTAGTTCCGGCACGGCCAACACCCGAAGCTGATGAGACGCCGTATGCTGCTGTGCAACCTGTTGTAAGTGGTCATCGCTGTCGGGATGGCCCCCCGGGCTTAACCTGTGAACTGTGTGGCTTATCCTTGGACCGATTCCTTTGTGATTTTGGGGGCTCATCCCGGCAGCGATGAGCATTTGCAAAAGGTTGCAAAGCAACATGCGGCGTCTCGTCAGCTTCCCTTTCCACGTGGCGAGGCTGATGGCCGCGCCGGAAATAACAGGGATGTCAGGAAGGCGGCGACTGGTTGGTGAAGTATCGGCCACCAGGAGGAGGGCTTGGGTCACACCGGCATATGCGGGGATGGGACCCCAAGTAAGAACAGTGCAGAACACGAGTTGTTGTGCAAGTGCGAAGCGCATTACTCAAGAATGTAGCTTGCTCCCAGCGCCGAGGTATCGGTCCCATAAACTTGGTGTTGGGGGTAGGGGGCTGCAAGCGAAGTTCGATGGCGGGCGCGCCAAGTCAGAAGGAAGCAATTTGGTCTACCATTCTCAGCCCCTTGGGACAGCCCTTCAGAGCAGCGGACACGTGGCGCGCGGACAAGCTTCTGTTGCAGCCCGGGCTTCGGGGCAGGCAGGGAGCAGAGTGATAGTTGTGACTGCAGGCTTGCTTGGTGGGGAGATGGACTGGGCAGCTCGGGGGGGGGTACAGGTAAACCGGCTTCAGAGGCACAGCATCAGTGTGCAGGCAGTGCAGTTGCAGAGGCGCTCAGGTGCCCCTGCGAGGCTTAGGGGGTTCCGTTCTCCACTAGCAAGCTCCGGAGAATCCGGATAAGTGTCCAAACCAACTGTGTGCTGAATCCTTTGATCTTCGGTGTGGGTATATTGTGCAGCCGATCTTTTGTGGCTGCGTGGTGCCAAAGGAATCCGTCCAAGGATAAGCCACACATGCACATACTGAACGGCATGAGGCGCACCAGCCGAGGCCAGCCCGCCGCCATATACGTGGAGAAGACTCGAGTGCAACGATTCAAGAAAGGGCGGTTTGGGCACTAGGGTATGGAGTGTGCGGCGGTGTGTCTGTTGGCGAGGCATCACCTTGCTGACCTCGGCGCCGAATGCCTTTCCCGGCACGGTGTAATATCCCCTTTGCAATACCTCAAAGTCAGTGATGGAGTCCTTCGCCCCTTCGAGCACGCACATCTTGAACCCCTTGGGGTCGTTCTCATCCTGCTACTCCGAGCAGCACACTCGTCATGCGCCCAGAGGGGGCAGGGGACATGTCGCATTTTGCCGACGTCGCTTGATGTGCGGCTTACGACAATGGAGCGTATGCCGCTGACGTCGCTTGATGTGCGCCTCATGAGTGTTACACGAGAACATCAATGTCTTCTGATACACACGTGTCTTATTTGCTTGACTCACAGCTGCTGATGGGTAGAATGCCACACACAGACGAGGACGACGCCGCCTTTCTTCAAGAATATTTACTCATACAGTGGAATCCGAACTCGGTCGCGTGGCAACCCCGCACGTCTAACCTTTGGCTTACACACCTTGAAATCGTGGAAGGCGGCCAGCGCCCTGACTGCAGACGGCCGGGCCTCGCGGCAGGCAGCTGTCTATACATGCTATCTGGCCTAGAGGCTCAGAATGATCGGCGGTTTTGGCGGGTTGGGGGAAGAACCTTCCCGATTGGCGCTTCGATAGTCCACTTGTCCTCCTTCGGGTGTCCGTACACGATCGCCTGCAAGCTCAGGTCCACAAGCCGTCAGATCAAATATCAACCGTTCAACGAAGTCGCACTCAGTTGAGGTGTGAAGCATGCAGAATGAGACATGCGGCATGCGATGTGAGACATGCGGCATGGGTCATGAGACCCATGGCATGTGGCACATGTTGTGTTGATCATGCTTGATGATCGATACCGTCGTACATGGATAGTTACCGTACACATATACACCGCACACATGCACCCAGACTGAATGGCATGAGATAAGCCGGCAAAAGCCAGCCCAACATCATCCCAGTGGATGTGAGAAGCAAATCAGGAGCAAGGCGGGGCCGTGACAAGATACCACCAACACATGCACACACACATCCTTTGATCCCTGGCGTGGGTACATAGTGCAGCTGGTCTTCTGTGGCTACGGGGTGCCAAAGGAGTCGGTCCAAGGATAAGCACACACATATATGCCTGCTGATGTCACACGAGACACGCGGCATGCGTGAGACGGGGGGCTTGAGGTGCACTGTGATGCGCACCATGTACTGCTTGCTGATTTCCCGCGTCTTGAACAGCTTTCCCACAGCACCGGCCGCTTTCTGCCCATGGGCTCAAGTCCCCCCCTCCGCAGCCAACCTCCAAATGTCCGCCTCACTCCCCCGACCTCACTCCCCCAAGGCCAGGACACCGGCACAGTCCAGCACCGCGGAAGGGGTCTGACACCTCTTGAGGGGAATGCGGGATGCCGGCGACCGACATTTGACGAGGGGCGGAGCGGCAAGCGCAACAGCAAGGGGAAGCGGTCCACAAGGCCCGTGTTTGAATACCGTGCCCGCCTAGCTTCCGCTCTCCCATTCCCGCATCTCACCTCCCATCCCATCACAACCACGCCTCCTGCTGCCGCCCGCACGGACAGAAGCAAGATGCCCGAGGGCCGATACCAACCACGCTCGTTAGATGCATCGCGTGTGCTCAGCGGAGCCACACGATGCGGAAGCCTCGGAACGCACCTGGCTCTTGGCAGCGAGCAGCAGCCCTGAGGTTGCGAAGTCCAGCTGAGACGCACCCAACCGCCCATGCAACTGATCCGACGGTGCTGAGACGCACCCAACCGCCCATGCAACTGATCCGACGGTGCGATCCGAGCGCTGCTGGATGAGGGAGAGGCGGGGCGGCCGTGCGGCATCTGCAGGCCTGCTGGGCAACCTGGATTCCGACACCTGATGGTGGCTGGCCGCCGAGATGCGAAGCTCTCACAGCATTCGTGGCGCCCGCTTCGATGCAAGCGGGCAGCAGAAGGTGGGGCTGCGGGCAGCGCGTGCGGGGTGTGACAACTTCGAGCTCTGGGGCCGTGAAAGCGCCGCTGAAGCACGTGGCAAGGAGCTGAGCTTTGGCACCAGGTGTGCGGTCAAGATCTCCAGCACTCGGCCTTTCATGAACGAAGCAGCCACGGGTGCCAGTCTGCCGGCTTCCCGAGGTGATGGCCGCGCCTTGCCGGGTAGGGCTGAAGGTGAAGGCCGCGGCCGCCCTGGCACGGGGTACTGCGAGCACCTGGTGGCAGAAGCGGATCTTGTCCAGTTTGGGATAGCGCTCTGTCACAGCACAAAAAACGAAGCGGCGCAAGACACGTCAGCGGAGGTGAGCCCACCAAGACCCCATTGGAGGTCAATAACAACATGAAGGAGTAGGCCGGGCCCGTGACATATGACCACCACCCCTAGAGATGGGAGGAGTGGCCAAAGGCCCAGCCACCACATCAAGCATATCACGGCATCAGGTTGGCATCCCATCACTCATGCTGCGGGATAGGCACAACACAATGGTTCCAAGTTCCAAACATGCACCTGAGGAATTTTCCCAGAAACCTGTGCCCGTTCATTCCTCGTCATCCGCGGACCCCGAAGCCCCCCGCCTCCGGGCATCCTAGCCGAAGGCACCCCCCGCCCGGTGTGACGTGGACCCCGAAGCCCCCCGCCTCCGGGCATCCTAGCCGAAGGCACTCCCCGCCCGGTGTGACGTGGACCCAGCTGCGAGAGGCCGTCAGCATAGTGTGTACGCCACGTCAGCATAGTGTGTACGCCACAAATCGAAATTGACGGACACTTCAAGGTGCCCCCACCGCCCTCCCCCTTCCCGGACTGCAAAGATAGCGTGCACAGCAAGTGCTGTTGACATGGCTGATGGATGGAAGATCAGACAAAATCAAAGGCAGACCCCGAAGAGCTACCGACCAATCAGGGGAGAACAGAGCGGATGTAGCCACTCTCTGCCTCTCCTTGTCACAAACGCAGACACATTGAATGCCGATTAAATGAGGATGAAGAGCCCACCGTCACTGAAGTTACACCACCAACACCCTGGTGGACGAGAAATGCGTGCAAGAGCAGGGCGGTGCCGTGACTCTGACAGGTGGCAAGAGCCGGGCGGTGCCGTGACACTGACAGGCGGCAGGAGCCGGGCGGTGCCGTGACTCTGACAGGCGGCAGGAGTCGGGCGGTGCCGTGACTCTGACAAGCGGCAGGAGCCGGGCGGTGCCGTGAC
>LGRX02015502.1:0-18247 GCA_001247695.2 Cymbomonas tetramitiformis | reverse complement strand
GGCGTACCAGTACGGATGAATCCGTCCCTGGCTTTACCGTCTGGTGCTTTGCTCCAGCAGGATGTCACTTCCCGAAATAGCCCAGTACATAATTCTCACCGCTGCAATCATGTTCGCAAAATTAGCAACTGGTTCTGCTGTGACCGCTGTCGCTGTACTTTGCAAGACTGGTGAACTTCGAGTGTCGCAACAGCCTGCTTCACTCAACCTCTTCCAAGGCTTACCAGTACGGATAAATCCGTCCCTGGCATCACCATTCAGAGGTCTCGTTCTTCAGGACTGCTGTTGAACTCTCAGCATTACAGACGACATGTCTGTAATAAGGCACATTTTTGTTTTGAAAAAGACTGTTAATTACAGTTCTGACGCAGTCGCACAAGGACAAGTCCACAAATGTATATCTTTACAAGCAGAAGAATGCTGTATCTTACAAATTATCTCATAACACTGCTGTTTTCGCGGTCTTAAGCGAGTCCTGGCTATTTTCGGAATCACTGTTACGAAGGCAAAACAAAAATGAGCGTCTGGCTCACCCTGCTACGCCGCCCTACTTATTCTCGCTATCTCCAAACAAGTGTAACACCCATCCGTATTTCCGTATCTCGTCACTGTCATAACTCCTCGCGCGTATCGTACTGCGCGTGTCATACGTTCGTCACAGAGACTGCTACAGCAAGTGTCACAACCCGGCTGAGGTACACGATAAGCCGTGGTTTGTGACAAGATATCGACTCCGAAGATGTGTACGAACCCGACGATGGTGCAAATGTTATCAATGATATTATTCAAAAAGCCGAAGGAGAAAGAGATACATATTTGAAATATCATGAAGACTTGAAAAAATGGAATTTGTTGATGGAAAAATTAAATAATAGAAATATCTTTATCGATGATATCGACCCAGAATTATTGTTAGAATTTTTGACATCAGACGGTTTCGAAAAACCCGTCCATAAATATAATGGTGAACGACCTATATTGGCTGTTTTTGTCGATGATTGTCAATCAACGAATTTGTTTCGAACTCCTAAATTTCTGAATTTTATCACAAGACATCGACATATAGCTGATTTTGAAACCGGTGGGGCGTTAGGCGTATCATGCTTTATTTGCATTCAGAATTTCAAATCTCAGTTTGGAGGCTGTCCAAGAGCGGTGAAGAATAATGCAACTTCTTTAGGAGTATTTAAAATGAAAGACAAGAAAGATTTACAAGAAATATTCGAATCATGTTCCGGAGAAATCGATGAAAAGACTTTCTATGAAGTATATGCACATGCTATCAATGAACCACATTCATTTCTATTAATCGATTTACATAAGAAAGACAATCATCCATCGATGTTTCGAAAACGATATTCTGAATTCATAATTCCTGAAAAAATAAATCATGATTTATGAAGAAAACATCTTGTGAAAGGTGTATAGCTATTTCGAAAAGTAGTGGAAATCAATGTAGAAACATGACTTGTAAATATAGTCCTTATTGTTATGTTCATAGAGTAGTAGATATAAAGGAAAGTAGTATTCCAAATTCAGGTCTTGGAGTATATGCCAAAGAAGACTTGAAAAAAGATAAGTTAGTTGGTCGATACACCGTCGGCACGCAACGATTGACAATGAATGAATTACCTCCATTGAATCGAAGAACACATATTTGGAAAAAGAATAATAATCTGTTTTATGATGCATCGAAAACAAATTCAGTTGCCGGTAAGTTCAATGATTGTACCCCTCAAAGTGCCAAAAGAATCAAATGCAAAAATTATGCTAAAATAAATTCCGTAGGAAATGTTCGATTAACATCAAATGTAAAAAAGAATCAAGAGATATTTGTTTCTTATGGGAAAGACTATTGGAAAGATAAATGATACAAATATTCTTTCAAAATTCTGGAAATAATGATTTGAATGTTTTATGAAAATGAGGGTCTGAATTCAAAACGTCATGATAAGTCGGAGGTGCTGCGTTTGGCTTTCCTTCCGTTTTTGAAACTTTGTCTTTCTTTTTTGATTTTTTGATTATCACTTGAGGTTGATGTTCATCGTCACTTGAACTACCCGAAGTTTCACTATCAGATTCCACAACAATCACAGGTTTCTTTTTTGATTTCTTTACATATTTCTTTTCGATTATTTCCGGTTCAGATTTTTGTTCGAATTTTTCAGTAATTTCAGGTTCTTTTATCGATGATTTTATTTTATTTTGAGCAGCCTCCAACACTTTTTTGTTTTCTAATTCTTTAGCAAGTTTGATATCCTTTTTGGCTTCAGAATTTTTTTTTCTTGTTTCCATAGCTTTTAATCGAGCAACTTTTAATCGTTCTAGAGTAGCCTCATCAGTAATTTTTTGACCTTTCTTAAAACCCATATTAGAATACACAAGAAAATAATTTTCTAATCATTACTTATCATTTCTATCAATTTTTAATGACTTTGATTTAAATTCTAACTCTAACTAGAAAATAAAATCAGTTTAATGTATAATGTTTGAAATAAATACGTGTGATGTCTTTCAATTTGGGACAATTATCGTTGCTTTGATTCATGCTATAGGATATAATATGAGACGGTCTCGATGTAAACAATTAGATTGTCTTTGTATAAAGTGCGAAAGAGATATCATGAATTCAAAAGAATTAAGTATTTATAAAAATGTGTTTGAATCTGCTTAAAGATTATAAGTTCTATATTATAACAATGAGTGAAATTGATACACATTCTCCTAAGTATATGAAGGTTACTTCTAAGAATGGTAAGGTGTATTATAAAAAGCCTTTAGATATGAATAGAAGAGACAAAGGGAAATATTATGAAGCCAACAAACCATTGTTACAAAAGAATCTAACCTTAGACCGAATTTTGTTAAATAAAAATGTCGGTGTTTCAACGATGGAAAAGCATGGTATAGATAAAGTAAAAATTGTTGAAATATTCTCCAATAAAATCGAGGAAAATCCTGAAGACTTTGAAAAATATATGGAAATTCAAAACAAATTTTTGGAAAGGTTGAATGTAACAAAAACCACCTAAAGAATACGTTACAATTTAGTAATAAGAAATATATTGTATAATAATAATGCCATTGAAAAAGTCTAATGATAAAGACAAAAAAGATGATAAAGGCAAAGCTCCATTGACCAAAGCAAAGAAAACCAATCTCAAGAAAGTCAAAAACCATAGGGCCGGAAATTTGAAAGCATCAAGTTCAAGACAATTAACAAAGGAACAATGGAGTAAAATAAATCAAATTGAAAAAAAGAAAATAGATGAAGAATTTACCAAAGAAAATAAACAACAAAAATTACAATCAGAAATAAAGAAATTTGAAAAAGAAAATGAGGACTTAATAGTCCGTAATGAGTTGCTTTCTAGACAAGAATATGAAGAACAATTTACGGATAAAGACGTTACAAAAGATTTTGTAGATAAGGGTGGAAATTCCGGAGTAAGTATGAAAATCAAGTTTAATAGATTTCTTAGTAAACCTTTGGATTATTGGATGAATTTAATTAATAAAAAAATTGACCAAGCTTCGGAAGATGTAAAACATTTTCAGTTTGGTGTAAACTTTCAAGACGGTTCTTCAGAATTTTTAAGTGCAAAAAATGAAATTGAATTTTATAAAAAATTAGAAGGAATGATTCAGTCCGGAGATGAGAGAGGAGCTGTGAATTTCATCACAATTTCTTTATTAAATTTCAAAAAAAATAAATGGAAAGGGCCAACCATTGTCGGTGCCAAAATCTGTGGAGGAATCGAAACAAAAGAAGAGTTGCATTACCGTCAAGGATGAACAATGTTTTGCTAAATCTTGCATAATTATGAATTACAAAGATAAAAAAGACAATGAAGAAATAACATACAATGTCTACAATAAAATTTGCAAAAATATTAAAAATCGTTTAACAAGAGAAGCAATAATTTTAATGAAAGAATTAGAATTTAATGCTGAAGACGGTATAGGTTTTGATGACATTCATGTCTTTGAAGAAAAATTCAACAAAAATATTACAATTCACGGAATGACTGATTTGGGTTGTACAATAATGTATCCGCCAAGTAAAGAAGGTTTGCCCGACAGACCGGAATGGAATTTTGTTTATTATCATCTAAATTCAAGTATTGGACATTACGAACCAATAACAAAAATCGAAGCATTTTATGGAATAGCCGACCGACCAAGGTGTTTTAAATGTAAAAGTAAATTGTGTGATTTTTCTAAAAAAGGGGCTAAACCATTTATTGAGTGGGAAAAAGCTATCCATTGTGAAGATTGTAATATAAAATTTCCAAATCAAAAATGTTATGATTTACATAAAAAAGGGACAGCTTGTCAACATTTCCATAGGTGCAAAGGTGAGTGTAAAAAGGTTTACGACATAAGAAAAGAACAAAAACATATTTGTGGACATGAATTTTGTCCAAATTGTAAATTATATTGTGACATGAGAGAACATCAATGTTACATTACCCCCAAAAAACCAAAAGATATTATTGATGAAGATAAAATAGGATTTTTCGATTTTGAAGCATACAATGAAACAAAGCACGAAGTGAATCTGAGTGTGACACAATATTCTAATGGAGAGGAATTTATTCACAACAATATTGGAGAAGCTTGCAAATTTTTATTTTCAAACAAACATAAAGGGTTTACTTTCATAGCACATAATGGTAGTAAGTATGATTATGTACTTATCATAGAATACATAATGACAACAATGGATGAAATTCCTGAAACGGTGCAAAATGGTGGTAAAATAATGTATCTAAAATATCAAAACGTGACATTAATGGACAGCTACCTACATTTAACAAATCCATTAAGTAAATTCTCAAAAATATTCGATTTAAAAGGTGAGAAGAAAGGTTATTTTCCTCACAAGTTTAATACCCCTGAAAATAAAAAATATGAGGGTTTAATACCGGACAAAATGTACTATGGATACAATCAAATGAAAGGTGATGCACGAGCGAAATTTTTGGATTGGTATTCGCAAATGAAAAACAAGAAATATCATTTTGTGATGGAAAAAGAAATATTAGATTATTGTCAGAGTGATGTAAGAATTTTACGATTAGGATGGATGGAATATAGAAAGAAAATTTTAGAAATTACAAATGAAGAAATTGACCCCACAGCCTATTTAACGATTGCATCATTGACACAAACAATTCATAGATATTTACATATGCCTGAAAATTCGATAGCTATTTTAAATAGTGTCATCAAAGGAAAACAACAATAAAAAATAGGTGACATTTGGTTGGAATATGTAAAACATACAAATAAAATTGATAATTTAATCAAAGAATATTAAATTCCTCATTTCCATTTTGGAAACAATGAAAGGCACAAATATGTCGATGGTTATGACCCTGCGACAAATACTATATATGAATTTCTTGGAGATTTTTGGCATGGAAATCCAAAAACAAATGGTAAGAATATGTTTAGAAAGAATTATGCCACAAATAAAACATTTTATCAACTGTACGATGAGACCAAAAAAAAATTAGAAAAAATTCAAAGTCTCGGATATAAAGTTGTAGTAATGTGGGAAAGTAATTTTAAAGAATTACAAAAAAAAATGACCAAAATGTTATCGATTTTGTAAATAGTTATAACACACCTATCGTGTTCAGAGATGCATTATTTGGCGGGAGAACTGACCCTAAAAAATTATATCACAAATGTGGAGATAATGAAACAATTAGATATGTAGATTTTACAAGTTTGTATCCTTGGGTTTTAAAATATTGTAAATTTCCATTAGGTCATCCTACAAAAATCTATCAAGAAATTGATTTGAAAGGAGTCACTGATATTGAACAATTCTTTGGAGTAATAAAATGCACAATAATTCCACCAAATGATTTGGGAATGGCAGTTTTACCATTGAGGAACTTGGGACATTCTAAAATGGAGAAGTTGACATTTCCTTTGACAAAAATGACTGGAACGTGGTGCACCGAAGAGGTAAAATTAGCTATAAAAAAGGGATATAAAATTGAAAAAATTCATCAAGTTGTACACTGGGAAAATACATCTTATAAAATATTTGAAAGTTTTATTAATACTTTTTTAAAAATAAAACAAGAGGCAAACGATTATCCTGAGTGGGTACAAAGCGAAAAAGACAAAGATTTGTATATTAAAAAATATTTTGAAAAGGAAGGTATATTATTAGAAAAAGATAAAATAAATAAAAATGAAGGATTGAGAACTATTGCTAAATTATTTCTCAACAACTTGTGGGGTAGATATTGTTTGAAACCAAATAAAAGACAAAACAAATTCATGAATAGTGCTGAAGTATATGATATTTTATCAGATTCAAGAAATGACAATGTTCTAATTCAGCCAATAAAAAACAAAAATGGTGATGTTAAATATCAAGTTGGTTTTAATGTATTAGGTGAATATTCTGAAACAAACTGCACCGTTAACGAAGTTATTGGAGTGTTTACAACGGCATATGCAAGAATGAAATTATACAATTTGATGGACGATGTAGGATTTGACAATGTACTATATCACGATACCGACTCAGTGGTATACATTGAAAATACAAGTAATAATCATATCTTCAAAGAACAACTTGGTGATTATCTTGGAGAACTGACCGACGAGTTAGAAAAAAAGAAATGTATTGAATTTGTATCGACCGCACCTAAATCATATTCGTTGAAATTTGTTGATGGAACAACAATGACTAAGGTAAAAGGATTTCCATTAAATTATGAAAATTCTCAAAGTATCAATCATGAAGAAATCAAAGATATCATTTTATACAATCACGGAAAAATTGTGGAATTAAAATACGATGTTCTTAGAAAATCAAGAAAAATTGATGAAAACAAACATTATGCAGCTCTTGGTATAGAAACAAGAAGCGAAACAAAATCATTTTCATTAAATTATGATAAAGGATACATTCAGTGGGACACATTTAATATCCTACCTTGGGGACATAAAGATATTCCTTTATAATAATGAGCAAGTCAATCACTGAAAAACAAATACAAGACTTTTATCTGAATCCTGAAATAGGACTAAGTGCCGTATCACCATTTACGGCCAAATTAAAATCTCTTGGTTATAAAGTCACACAAAAACAAGTCAAGGAAGCTATAGAAAAAACTGAAGTCAATCAAACCTTTTCTCAAAAAAAGAAAATCAATACAAAAGAGTTATTTCCTATTTACGGCAAAGACCCTAACAAGAATTATGTTCAGGCTGATTTAGCATTTATTCCTGAATTCAAAAAACAAAATAGAGGTTACTCCGTTATATTGACGGCTATTAATATCAATACACGAAAGGCCTATGCATATCCATTAAAATCAAAAACTGTTAAAGATAAAAATAACAAAAACATTGATTCTGCTGAAGGAATAATTCCTGCTTTCAAAAAGTTAATAAAATATTCAAAAATGAATGTATTGACTACGGACAATCGTGTAGAATTTACAAATAAATCTATGAAAAAATTATTAAAGGACAACAATATTGAGCATTATTTAAATGAAACCGAAGACCATACTACTATGGGTATGGTAGAAAGATTCAATAGAACATTGAAATTTAAATTTAAAAAAATAGAAAAAAGTAAAGACACCGTAAACTGGATTGATTATTTGGATTCTGTTGTCAAAAATCATAATAGTACACAAAATTCGGCAAATATCGATAAATCAACTCCTGATAATATGAACCTAACAAAGACCATCAGAAATATTTTGTTGAAAAGGAATAAATTGACTAAGCTTCTTGAAAAAATAGATATAAAACCGGGTGATAAAGTTAGGATTAAAATTAAAACTAAAACGTTTGATAAAGAATCTCAACGATGGTCGACAAAAATATATAAAGTAAAATCTAAATCTATGAAAGGATTGAGTTATATTATCGAAGACGGTAAAGAAACTTTGGCACGTCGGTATAAACCACGCGAATTTTTGGAAGTCAAAGGTAACAATTCTAATAATAAGAAATCCACTGATGAACCTACAGTTTCTGAATTAGTTTCTAAACAAAATAAAAAAGAAAGAACTCTTAGGAAAGAAGGTGTCTCATCTTCTAATCGAATATCTAAAAGGACAAGAAGTCAAAATAAAAATAATAAAGATAATGAAACGGAAATTGATTTACGATGATTTTTTTCGATTGTATTATATATATTGTTATGGTAAGAGCTAATCAAACACAAGCTCAACGAAGGCTGAATAATAATGTTTATTGTGGATATAAAGACCCTGCACCCTCAGGTCCTCCGCTTGGAAATAAAATTCAATGTAAGGCTCGTCATCAATTAAGGCGGTATGGAAGAATTTTAAGACCACCTCATCCTGCGGATAGACAACAAAATAGACGAAACAATTAATATATATGTAATATTATAAAATATATGAGAAAGATATTGACTGATGATATTGTCAAACAATATTGTCTAAACGAATTAGGCTTTAGAAATGCTGCATCTAATAAATCAATATTTCATGGATACTCTAAATTAGCTTCTAACAATTATGCTATGACCGCTCCTTCTCAAAATAGTGTTGAATTCTATACTTCTATCTCCCAAAGTCCTTTGATAAATTCAGTTGATTTGATTCAAAATTTTAAAAGAAGTGATGTCAATGTTTTTGTTCCGGGAAAATATACAAGAGCGGACAATTTACAAAGGTTTGCAGATTTAAGTGAATCTGATGTAGAAACTCCAATAAGAACTCCTGAATCTGAATTTCAAGAAGAAGAAGACTTTTTACAAAGTTTGGAAAAAGGAACTCCAATAAATCAAGAAGAATCTGGGCCATCAAAAAGAATGACAATAAATCCTTTTTTAAAACAAGCATTATTTAATTCAGGTCAAAAGGATAGAACACCTTCGGCTGACGATAATAATGATGATGACGATGATACGAGTGGTGTTCAATATATGGGTTTGGAAATGAGTCCTATTTCCACAAGAGCACAACGTGCAAATAAAGGTAATCAATTATAAATAATAATATATCATAATATATAAATGACTCGTGCTGAATGGAACGAAACATTAAAAAAATGTGCCAAAGAATATCATTCCAAAAAAGGCACGAAACCTCGTAAAAAATATTCCAAAAATAAAAAGATAATTAAATCTGCAAATATTCAATCACCACAAGTGACATCACGACCTATTGCAAATTTACCAACAAATAATAACAATCGAGGACCTGCGAGATTTCCTTTTAATTTAATTGTGTGAATTTCTTCGGTTTTTTCAGGGGGACAAAAAACCTCAAAAAAATAAAATCCACTTAAAGAGTGTAACTCAGTAGTGTAAACAAAGCAAGATGAATACTACATTCAATCATCTTCCTCTTGAACTTTAAGAATTGATTTACAATAAAAAAACATCAACTTGAAATGAAAGATGTTTTTGATGAACTTATGATTATAAAAAGATTTTACGAGCATTATCACTATATAAAAAATGCTTGTGAAGAACTTGATGTTTTTGCACCAAATAAAACTTGTAGAGTATATGAAAGTTGTGAATTTTCCGTTAGGTCCGTATGTGAAAATGCTGATTATACATTAATGAGAGAGTTTCTTGAAAACGAAGGTATTGATGATGGTTTATATAGTTTATTGTTTGATATTAATGAATTAGAACTCAAATTAGATATTGAAATTGATTCAATTAATTTTGATGATATTGTTGATACAATGATGAATACTATAATAGTGTATCGTTTTGAAGACATGGAAAGTGAAGATGATGAAGAAGATAGTGATGAAGAAGAAAGTGACGATGAAGATAGTGATGGTGAATAAATGATTTAAGAACAATTAACATATATCTTATTGAAACATTAATTAATTTACTTTTTATTTACTTTCAATTTTATCTTTATCTTTTTATTGTAGATTTTTTTATTTATTTTTTATTGTAGATTTTTTATTTATTTTTTATCGTACTCACATTTAATCACGTAATTTATTCACTATTTATTACGTAATTATTTCTTTAGGGGTTTCTCTTGTATTTATTAATCATTTATTATCGTCTTTAGGGTTTTGGAGGGGCCTTATAATCGGTAGTATACTACTGTGAAAACAACATCATGGGAAATTCGGACACCGTAGGTAGTTTTAAAAAGGCATATATAGAGGACTTATGTATGCCTTTGACCCTCCTGCGGTGTCTGGACACCCGCTTTCCAGCATCCGGTAGGGTAGGATGCCGCCATCGGGTTTGGGTTTGCGGAGAGCGCTGAAATCTGCAGCCATTCGCGTTTCACCCGGTTGAACTTATCTGGAACTTATCGTATGCCTTGCACTATGCTTGCTTAAGCAGCGCCGCAAAGGCATCTATGAACTTGATCAGGTCGGGCTCGGATAACGCGTGCTCTAGCAGTCCCCGGATGTTCAGCGCGATGTTGTTCAAGAACTGTGCGGCACAAATGCCGGGTTTGGTATGCTATTGATAGAAAATGTAAAGGAGGGATTCACCTGGTTAGCGCGTAGCGCCTCCAAGCTTCACGTGAATATGCGCATGGCCACTGCTGCAATGATCTGCGGGGAGAATTTTCGCACGCACGGATTTTCTGTGACTTCCTCTGCGGAGCTGCTAGGAGTACACCGGCGTGTTGTGGAGAGTGCTTTACGAGGGCGCGAGGCCTTAAGTAATGGTTGTACGGTGGGCCTTCAACCTGATGAGAACTCGGTACCCGATCTGGTGCGTGGGACGCGGAACACTTCTGAAAGCAAGGAACAGGTGCAGAATCTGGTTCGCGAGTACTGGCTCTCAAACACGAGGGTCAGTCCTTGCAAAAAGGACGTCGTCCTTGCGCGCGACTCTGCTGGAAAGCTTCTGCAGCCTAATCAGTTCGTCTCCGAGCAATGGTTGGAATCTTCACAAGTTTCTCTGTTTATGCGGTTCCAAGCAAGACACCCTGAAATTAAAATGAAGCAGCGAACATTCGAGGGTCTCAAGCCCAAGAATGTGGTACGTCTTCGCAGGCAGGACAACATAACTTGCACGTGCAGGTACCACGAAGACTTTCGGATGGTGCTTGAGGGCTTCAATCGGACAAGGGAGACCTTGCATTCTGGCTGTGCATGCAAGGAGGAGTGCTGTCCGCGCATTCCTTGGAGCACCGACTCTACAAGGAAGGTCATAGAGGGGACCGAAGAGGTTTGCGACATTGTTAAGGTGGGAACGTCAACCAGCCAGTTCGCCGAGAGTTTGCTTTGTCCCCGACCGGGAGACTCGCATAGGATTGAATGCCTGAAGGGGGAGTGTCCGGATTGCGGGGGTCTTGCTAATTTGCAATTGTGTGCAACGGAACTCACGTCTCAACGGCTTGTGGAATGGAAGTGTTATGAAAACCTAGCAACCGGTCACGTTACCGACGATGGGGAAGCGGTTAAGCGGTTGCAATTTGTGCACAAGAGAACTCCAGTAGGGGAACTGGTGTACAAGTTACAACAACTATTACTTGGGCACGAACCTGGGAAGTCCAAGAACTGCGAATGCCGAGGGAGTTTTGTGCACAACACCGCGGTTGAAGGGAACCCGGGAACATGGGCGATTCGTGAACTTGATGGTTCTGGAACGTGCCCCTTCCTTCGCCCTTATGCCTACCATACTTTCACGGCGCTGCACCAACACCGGCACTATCGACAGTGTGTGGATAATCTACCGTTGGGGCATTGTTGTGTTGTCTTTGACTTTTCGGAGAATCACAAGTTGACCATTCCCCGCGCGGCACAAAGTATGCATTGGGTGCTAAAGCAGGCAACCATTTTGGTGTGTGTGCTATGGCGACACGCATCCTTGGAGGTTGATGGAGTGGAGAGCACCTCCGAAAATCCGGTGATAATCAAGTCTGACTATCTTTACTTTTTGAGCGATGACCGTGTGCACGACCACCACTTTGTTCGGTACATGCGGAAAACGATTATCGAGGACTACTTTGTGGGCCGGGGTTTGGCGAAACCGGTGTTCTTGCACGAGTGGGGTGATGGTAGTGGGTGCCAAAATAAGTGTGCGGCGGGTTTCGCGGATGTTGGGAAGAGTAAGGCGGAGTGGTACTTGGGTGTCCCTTGTCAAAGGAATTTTTTTGAGACGGCACACGCAAAAGGGGAACAAGATGCGGCGGGTGCACATGTAAAACACGCGGCGGCCACGGCCGTGATATCGGAGGGGGACGAGTTCTATGCAAACATAAATTGCGCGGGGGATTTGCACCGGTTCTGTGTTGCACGACTTTCCCGTCCGGCACCCACTACTTATATGAAGAGCAAGGTCACTTTCAATGCGCGGCACTTCTATCTTGTACCCGAAAGTCCCCTACACGAGGAGCCCGGGGGAATGCGCGCGGTTGACCGGACGGGTGAAGCGTATCAGTCGGTTGACGGCACGCTGCGTATGCACAGCGTTCGCGCGGGGGTTGGTGAAGGGCGCCTCCTATTTCGGGACCGCTCTTGCTATTGCGCCCATTGCTATGCGCAATGCACACACCCGGTGCCGGACTCCTCCCGGTGCTTGGAGAAATCTCATGTCGACTCTTGGAGGGAGGTGGAGTTGCGTGCGGCGTCGGGAGCGGAAGCGAGACAAGTGCGCATGATGGTGGAGCGGTATGCGACGGAGGTGAGTTTGGAGGTGCGGCGGGGATGCGTTTTTGCGGTGCGGGTCGAAGGGGACGCCGCACATTCCTACTACTTGGTCAAGGCCTTGGCCTCAAGCATGCAAGTAGATTGTGAAATGCAAGAGGATGAATATGGTGTCACACACGGTCCTGGCTCCTGGGTGATCTCCGGTCGATACTTTGAATGGAAGGATGAGGGGGAACGGGACGCATACGTTTTGGACACCTCCAAGAAATGCCTCATTCCATGCGAGGCGGTGATAGCGACGGAGGTGCCCTTAATTCGGCAGGGTGCTGAATATTTCATATCGGATCGGACCCATCAGCGCCTGTTAGCGTTGGTATAGATATGGAAGTGATATAGACAAGATGTCCCCCTTATCGTTTGTATTATTGATAACCCTCCAAGGCCTTGCGAGCCTCATCCAACGCCGCCCCAGTAGCAACGTGCGCGCCATAGTGGTGCTTGACCTCGTCGAACTGCTTACGCACGCCCTTGAAGGAGTCCTTCTCCAATCCGGCACGAGTAAGCTCCTGACGGTCGTTTCCAGGAAGCTCGTCGTAATCGACAGCGTCCAACCAAGGGCGCTTACGCGCCCCCCCAGACGCCTGCAACGACTCCTCACGCAGGACAGACAATCTACTCGTAAAAGTGGCCATCTGACGCATCAGCTTCTCCTGCGCCGGCGCCAAAGGGTCTCCATTCTCCAAGGCTCTAGCGGCCTCCACATACGACGCGTGCGCTTTTAAATCATCGACTTTCTGCTGGCAAGCGTTGACGTCGGTGAACCAATCCATGTTGATAATTCAAAAAATAACAATATATATTGGGGAAAAAATCGGAGATGAAATCGAAGATTCCCCCTCTTTTGAAAAATCGGGGAAAAATTCAGTCCCTTTAACAGTGCGAAATTAATAGTGCGTTTTTGACGCCCATATCGTAGGCTGTACTACGTATGCTGTATCCATATTCTATGAATTGAAGCCATTGTGTATAAAATGCATATATAAATTAGGTCCTCATTCATGGCAATTCCAGGATTGCTTGAAGGGATTCAGAAAATTCAGTCCTTCGTAACAGTGCGAAATTAACCGTGCGTTTTTGACGCCCAAATCGTAGGCTGTACTACGTATGCTGTATCCATATTCTATGAATTGAAGCCATTGTGTATAAAATGCATATATAAATTAGGTCCTCATTCATGGCAATTCCAGGATTGCTTGAAGGGATTCAGAAAATTCAGTCCTTTAACAGTGCGAAATTAACAGTGCGTTTTTGACGCCCAAATCGTAGGCTGTACTACGTATGCTGTATCCATATTATATGGCTACTATCCCGAGATCCTTGTGGGAGGACCTAGAACGCTCTAGATCCTCCCACAAGGATCACTTTTTCATTAATTTATTTAGGCACCCCACGAGCTTTCTACAAGTCAACGCCAAGGAATACTTTCCACATGGGACCTATACTAAGTAGTATGGTGCGTGGTTCGACGAGAGTCCATCATATATGCTCCTAGCTAATACATTTATAGCATGTCCCAACCAAATTTTGAACTGCTGCGGTTTCTAAAGCTTCAAAAACGGGGTGTATCTTCCACATTTTTTTGCCAATCGTGTATCGATCCTTTGCCACTATATACATGATATATCTCAAGGTATGCAGGTATATTAATCATGTTTGGGTCAAAATACGACTTGGGTCATGTATATTGGACACATCACACGAACGCGGTCACATGGGTAAGATATACACACTCCTTAAGTATGGGGACAATTTCGCATTTTGGGCGTAAGTCTTGGTCCATTTTAAGCTTTGAGGCTAGATCTTTGCCTTGGTGAGTACTTCAGTACTTTAATATGACTTCAAAGTCTCCTTGGGAATTTTGGGGATTTTTTGAACGTTTAGAACTACCGCTAGAGGTTCTAGAATACGATTTTCAGACCCTGATTATGATGGACATATTGAATTTCGACGGTACTACACCATGTCATGCGCATATGCGGCGATTAATACGGCTAGTATGATATTAAAGGGCTTACAAAATTAGTTTCGGTGATACCCTCGAGGGTTAACAACATACGCACCAACCCGAGCTCGTGTAACAAGGCCTAGAGTTGTCGGTACCCTAGATCCTTGTGGTAGGATCTAGCATTTTAATTAAAATGATGTGAAAACACCCACCCAAACCACGCTAAGATTAAAGGTCAAACCATCGACATTTCAAGCAAACCAATGTTATAGATAATTCAAAAGGTTCATAAATATTGCCCCAAAGCATATGCCGGGCCAAGAAATACGACATACAACGTCGCCATGCCCATTTGCGCCAGATCCTTGTGGGAGGATCTGTATTAAGGATAGTAGCCATATATGAATTGAAGCCATTGTGTATAAAATGCATATATAAATTAGGTCCTCATTCATGGCAATTCCAGGATTGCTTGAAGGGATTCAGAAAATTCAGTCCTTTAACAGTGCGAATTAACAGTGCGTTTTTGACGCCCAAATCGTATGTTGTACTACGTATGCTGTATCCATATTATATGAATTGAAGCCATTGTATCAGCCATGTGACTACGTGACACGGCACATATTTTACAAATCACTTCACACTGCGTCAATAATATAATTCAGGTCATCAGTGGATAATGAAAAATATAAACAGGAATAAATTGATTATTTGATTTATATCAAAAAGCACGCAACGTTACGCTCAAGTCGTTCAAGTGTCGCTGTCGTGAACAGTGAACAATGCCGTTGTGACCATTGAACAGTGTGCTGTCAATAACCCTTACGCCGGAAGCGATCTTATAAATAGATATTGCGCAACAAAATGGGCCGAGATTTATATAACGTGAATTCAGAAACAGTGAATGCTATCCATACACGTGGCATAGAAATCCTTTGCGTCTGCCCCAACTTAGATTTCCATATTTATATGGATGCATTGTGACATCGTTAAGAACAGTAATCACTATATTTCTATTTTAAGACCAAAGGTCGATCGTTGGCGGATCGGGACATAAAAGTAGTAGCCTAATCATTCGTTTTATAGCATTTCTGCCGGCTGCTACTCAATACAAACCATAAATAGAGAACTGTGTCACTGTATGCTGTATCCATATTATATGAATTGAAGCCCGAGTGTATTGTAAATAAAAATTAAAACGTACCCAGTGTGCGGTAGAAATGAGTAAGGTCACCATGAATGACTGCGTTAATAGTATAATTCAGGAGCGGGGGGGGGGTCTGGTCCGGTTACCCCCCCTATCTACTCAGCCCGAAAGACACCTGTAATTTGGACAATAATAACATGTAGGTTTTCGAGGCATGCAAATCATTAATGGGCCTATCACATAGTCCTTAAATTGACACCGTTGGTGGAAAATGCGTTACCCAATCTCATCTAAAAGGTGAATCCAATCGCGACTTTAACCAAAACTACGCTCCAATGAAAATGCTAAAAAAACAAAATTAATTCGGCGCCAAAATCGCCGCCATGATTATGATGGTCTATCACATGGTCCTTAAATTGACGCCGTTGGTGGAAATAGTTGCCAAATCAAATTCCCAAAGTTGTTATCCAATCTTGGCTCGCACCAAAACTTTACCCAATGAAAATGTTGTTTTAAAAAATCAAAATAAATATGGTGCCAAAATCGCCGTGTTCCTGATTGCACCGCAATGAACTATCTAGTACCGCCATCGCCTATATATATGCCGTTACAAGTGTTACTACTTCTTTACTTTTCTTTTCTTTTACCAAAAGTTCTTGTAATACTTCTTTCATTTTTTCTTTATGTTGAACTAATGGTAATAACATAAGTAAATAATCATTAGTAGTAATAGTAGTCATCGTTATACCTTATGAAGTCTTACTCTTTAAGTGGAAAATTTTTGTTACAAAAAAACATTTTCTAATATACATTCACTCATTATAAAAAAGTCTTTTGAAAATAAAAGAGTCTTTTAAGAAATGTACAATAAATTTACAATAAGTAGAAATATGTTATACAATAAATTTACAATAAGTAAAAATATGTTATACAAATATATACCAACATTCACTCATTATAAAAAAAAGTCTTTTGAAAATAAAAGAGTCTTTTAAGAAATGTACAATAAATTTACAATAAGTAAAAATATAATATATGAATATATATATACCATCATTCACTCATTATAAAAAAGTCTTTTGAAAATAAAAGAGTCTTTTAAGAAATGTACAATAAATTTACAATAAGTAAAATATATATTATCAAAGTATATACAAACATTTACTCGCTCATTATAAAAAAGGCTTTTGAAAATAAAAGAGTCTTTTTTATGAATACACAAATTTATATTACAAGACCAAAAGGAAAGCGAGCACCTCTTTGATTTATTGGACGATTTACAATAGGTTTTGAAATTACTTGAGGCTGTGGACTTTGTTTCATAGATTTATTTTTGCTTGATTTCTTTGAATATTTTTTTCTAGGCTGTGTGCCCTTTTTAGAATGATATTCTTTTGCACATTCTTTCAATGTTTCATTCCATTCAGCTCGCGTCATTTATATATTATTATATATTATTTTTTATAATGGTTTACCTCTACTTACACGTTGTCCTCTTGTTTGAATAGGACTCATTTCCAAACCCATATATTGAACATCACTCGTATCATCGTCATCATCATTATCATCGTCAGCCGAAGGTGTTCTATCCTTTTGACCTGAATTAAATAATGCTTGTCTTCAAAAAGGATTTATTGTCATTCTTTTTGATGGTCCAGATTCTTCTTGATTTATTGGATTTCCTTTTTCCAAACTTTGTAAAAAGTCTTCTTCTTCTTGAAATTCGGATTCAGGAGTTCTTATTGGAGTTTCTACATCAGATTCACTTAAATCTGCAAACCTTTGTAAATTGTCCGCTCTCGTATAATTTTCCGGAACAAAAACATTAACATCATTTCGTTTTAAATTTTGAATCAAATCAGATGGATTTATAAATGAAGTTTGTGAAATTGAATTATGAAAGTCCACAGAGTTCTGAGAAGGTGCAGTCATTGAACAATTTTTTGATGCTAAATTAGAATACCCTTTAAAAATTGATTTGTTTGAGGCAGCATTTTTAAAGCCTGATTCATTTAAACAATATTGTTTTACAAGATCATCAGTCAAAATCTTTCGCATATTATATATATTATATTATATTATATAAAATTATCGTCTTCGTCTATTTTGTTGCCTATCGGCTGGATGAGGTGCTCTTAAAATCCTTCCAAAACGTCTTAATTGAATTCAATTCCGGTTTATTTTTCTTTTTGTCATTATCATTTTCATATTTTCAATTAAATCTTGTAGTGTTTCCCTTTTTATCTTTTTTAGCAAAATCATCATTAATTTTTTCTTTTTCAAATTTTGTTATTTTATTCCATTGTTCTTGAGTCAATTGTCTAGAACTTGATGCCCTAAAATTTCCGGCCCTATAATTTCTTATCTTTTTTAAATTTGTTTTCTTTGATTGTGCCATCGGTGCTTTGCCTTTATCTTTTTCATCTTTATTCTTTTTAGGTGGCATATTATTATAGAATATTTTTATTATACTTATAATGTAA
>LGRX02015499.1:0-17305 GCA_001247695.2 Cymbomonas tetramitiformis | reverse complement strand
CACCGCACCATACATATGGAGTGTGCCCAACGCACATGCGCCCACGGTCCACCGCACCAACCCGAAACAGCCACATACATCCTACCGGCCACACCCCCTTGTTATGGTCGCGTGTCAGAGGAGCTGTCCTCACACCGCACCGTATATATTCCGTGTGCCCTACCCACATGCGCCCACGGTCTGCCGCACCAACCCGAAACAACCACATAAATTCCAGCTACCACACCCCGTTTCAACCGAGCCACGGGTCGCTCCGGGGGCGCGCCTCGAGCCTTGAATAACAAGGACACGCGCACGCCTCTCCTAACCCACCGGCTGTGATCCTCAACTACCCCGACCGAAAATGCATTCATGACGAGTAGCCACGGGTACAGGGGGCGCGCAGCGAGCCTTGAATCAGGCCACGCGCACGCCGCTCCCGACCCACCGGCACCTCGTCGCTCACATCGCACCATCAAGTTGAGCCACGCTTGTACCCACGTCTCTTTTTAATAGGCAACCTCCGACGGCGGACCGTATTTTAAGATAAGCAAGCAGATTCATAAAGCAAATCATAAAGCCACAGAAAACTCACCGTCGGTTCTGCAGGCTCTTCAGGAGCGTCGCCTTCTTCACCCGCGGGCTCCTCGTTGACGTCCTCATTCAGGTCCAACGCGTCTGCTGCAGCACCGGCTTGGGCAGCTTGCCCCACAACCTGCACACCCGATAACCCGACTGTGGGGGGGGGGACAAACGCAAAACACGGCCAACGAAAAACGTCGGTCTACGACCATGATGTTTCACAAAATTGAAACAGAAGCTCGCACCGGTGGATCTCCCCCGCCGTTGGAGCGTCTACCCGCAGCAAGGAGTCTTGCTGCGCGATGGCTACCAGACGCACGTGCGGGAGGAGAAGACGCCATGTTTATTATATATTCAAACTTCAAAATTTCTACTAGGGCGGAAAGGGAAGGTGGTCAAAAAACCTTCTCTTTCGATAGAAAGAATAAGCCCCGCCCGCCGCAGTTTAAACCCTCGCCTGATTTGAAATCGAGTGTTCCAAGTATTTATTATATACAGTATATATGTCACATGCATGGGTATGATGACGATCGCGATCTTGATTGGACTACACCACTGACAGGCTTTCCCCATTCACGACATTCCCTGACATATTTATAGTGCACGCGAGCCTTCGCGAATCAGGTTGCCCCAAGCTTTTATACCTCGACTGATTCAGTGGGTATAATTACTCATCGTCGACTGCCAGACAAATCTTTGGCCTTTTACAAACCCAGCCTCTTCGAGTCATATCTCCTGGCATCGCGCCAGTGTGTCATTCTAGGGCTCTCGCGTGAACCCTGGGGCATCCAGAAGCGGGCTTGGTGACATTCCTATGTCATCGGGTATATAATTCTACCGATTTATACCGACTTAAGCAAACTTAAGCAAACTTAAGCAAACTTAAGAAAACTTAAGAAAACTTAAGAAAACTTAAGCAAACTTAAGCAAAAACCTTGTTCTAGTGTAATTACCGGTAAAATTACTGGTAATACCACCCCCTCAGATCAAATTACCTGCCATACATTACTGGTAAATTACCATGGTAATTGGTAATTACCATGGTAATTTTTGCGATTACCGTCAGATTACGAGAATTTTACCTTTTCAGCCGCCAGATTGAGCTCCACATAGGCGACGAGCTTGGCGACACGACTCGAGTGCACTGTTGCATGATTGACGATATCGCCTCTCATCAGATTACCGTGCTATCTTTATTGATTTTACCCCATAAATAATTTCTAAATCGCGTCACTCGACGTCAAACGACAAATCCAATTAATAAATAAATTTGGGCCACGTACACACGACACGACAACCAATAGTTTGGAAATTAATTAAAGTCGTCGGTTCTCGGCCATGCGACAACTGCAATCAACAAATCCAATTAATAAATAACACTCGATGCTGAATGACGTACGTCAACCCACAAGCCGCAATTCCAACAAAAAAATAAAGTTACCGTAACTCGGGCCACGCCATGGACCCACCGTGTATCATATGCGCCACGATGCGGAAGACGGGTCTGATTGCTGATGGTGAGGGGTGTGTCTGCACCAAAATTTGGAGGGGTACCATGTTCCTTGCGCACCGCGCCCTAGAACACCAATCACAGAGAACGCTATCAAGCTTCGTGAAACGCGTGAATCCGAGTGACGTAAACCCGGACCCTGAAGTCAGACGCCCACCCCCCGCACCGGTCCTTCAGCGCACGGTTCCTGAGCGTTACCTTAGGTTTTATGAAGGGCTTCTCACCAAGTCCGCTGCAGAAGCTGTCGGTCGTTTAGGCCCCTCCTAAAAGAACGGCATACCGCTACTGCTTTGTTGAAGCGCGATGCAACCGCGCTCAGCTGCCCTCGGTAATATTTGACACTACGAAGATATCACTAGTTCAGCAGTTAGCCCTCCACCGCCTGAGGGATAGCAGTGGCGAGAACAAAACATTATGATAAATTCAATACCGGTACCGTATCATGAAAGAACTGGTGAGATCCCTTGTGTGTGCAGTGATTATCTTGACTTGAAGTGAAAATCCGAAGATGTGCGTAATAAGATAACATGTACGAAAGGTGGCTTTAAGTGAATACCGCTCCCAACACTTGCTATTAGCATAGTTACGTAGCTCCGCACCGGATTTCGGCTTGTATATGTGCCGAAACTCAATCCTATTCGGCTTATAAGAGGGTGCCGTCATAATGATAGGGCGGACCAACACTCAGGCCATAAAGTAACAAACGACACGCGGCGGCGGTTATAACAAACCACAAACATAATAACTAAATATATTGATGCGACCATATTCTATGTGACAAACAATAAAAGCAAACAGTCGGAATTAGATAAGATTTCTACGAAAACGAATCGCAACAAATAAACAAATAGTCCGGTAAATAAATAACAATTCCGCCGCGACTGTTTGTGACTGATAATAATTTATTTCTAGGGGGGGGAGGGGATAAAATCAATAAAGAGAGCACGGTATTCAGGACACTCAGTCAAGATGGCGGACGGGGACGCTGCCGAAATGGTGGAATGGGAGGGACCGAATAACAAAACAATCAAGGTGACCAGGGAAGTTTTCGACGCGACGAAGTTTTGATCCGGGTTTTCGGAATTTCAGATTCCGATCTGCACTTCGTGATTACTACATAGCATGATGGTGATGACTACCTAGCTAGCAATAAATCACATGGCATCGTCTTACGCATTCTAAGCGCATAACAAAGGCATGCGAGCGGTGATCAAATTGATACGCAGTCTCTTAGAACTCATCAAATGAAACGAAGTATACGCGCTTTCAACATTTCCTGTTCTGTCTGCACTCTGCGATTTTTGCAAGCGACTTAGGTGACCCATATAGCTTCACACAACCCGAGCCACAATGTCACACGATGCATATAGGTGTGGGAGGTCCTGAAAACATTGGAAAAAAATATTTTCAGAATCTGTTTTTTTGGGCTATTACGCTTATTTAGTCCTTACTATGGACAGTCTCCAAAGATTTAACTGAAAAAACATTTTACACTTCCTGTTACAGCACCTCAAAGTTAGGTCAGTATGGGCATTGGGTAGGTAAGGGGTAAGTAGGGGGCAATACCTACCCTGTACCTGGGCTGTACCTGGGCTGTACTTGAAAACATTGGAAAAAAAATATTTTTAGAATCTGTTTTTTTTCGGGCTATTACGCTTATTTAGTCCTTACTATGGACAGTCTCCAAAGATGTACATGGCAATGTCTGATCCTCAGTACTTGAGTAACGTAGGAGAAGGTGGCCACAGCCAGCGGGACTCCCGGACGAACACCTTGTACGATGAGCGGCGAAGGGTGTACACCGCCATGCAACGCGCACGTCACACCGCGTACGACGTCCTTGAGGAGGTGCGTGAAATATATGTCACTCCTGGTCCAGTGACGACGGAGACACGCAGTCACCGACCAAACCAAGTCCGATCGATGGGGAAGAGGACTAAGACTAGGGTGACGATCGACGAGCCTGGAACGCCGACTCCGGCCATCAAGTTGGTGCGGGCATGCCTCGAGAACCCTTTGGAGTTCCAATGGCAGTTCGACCCAAACACCGAGGACCCGGCCGCCCGTTATGTTTGGCAGTCTTCCCAAGAGGTGGACGAGGCTCTCGTGGTGCAATATTTGGAGACCGCGGTGCACTTTCATTCCGAACATCGCTACGTGGACACTCGCCGCGTGTCCGTCGGGTCTTTGGACGAGGTGCGGTACCAGACAAGCACCACGAAAGGCCACGCGCAAATGTTGGCTCGCATGTTCTTGCAGCCTGACAAGCGCTTGAAAGTGATACAGGTTGGCCAACCGACCGTCCGTTTAACTGCACGTGGAAGACACGACGGCTTCCTGGACCGCAGTTACACCTTGTCCTCTGGTCGAGGTGAACCCTCGCGGGTGATATTTGGTCATCTGGCCCGGGCGGCGCAACAACGCATCAGCTGCTCATGCTACTCATGGCGCCAAACGATGGCTCGCGTGGGAAGGTCGACTTCGGTGAAGCTTTGCTTGTGCCTGTCCACCCTCATATTCCGCGCGGGGTTCAAACCTGGACATGCATTTTACGTGCAATCGGGGTTTACCACGGAGGAGATCGACGACATCTTAACGGCGCTGGGATCCCGCCTCACCACCGGCGATCGTGTCGGGAGTGAGGAACTGGCCTACGGGCAATGGATGGTGGTGCCCGGTACCGGTAGGAAAGCAAGTTGCGCGGCCTCCGAGTCCCGCAAGGGTTGCGTGACAGCGAAGACCCACAAGCAATCCCAGCCCATCCTTTCAAAGGATGGCCCAAGGGTGGTGGTCATGGGTCGGCGCAAGGTGAATGGTCAGTGGGTAAAGCACAAGTTTCAATTCTGTCTTCTCCACCAGTGTTGCGCTACGGTATTGCCCAACTACTGTGATGTACCGCCTTCACCTACGGACCTGGTTGTGGCACATGGGTTGTCACTAACTAGGGAACAACGGCTTGGAGCTGGGGCCTTGACCTTTCAAGAGCAGTAACTCAGGTACGAAAGCGACATTGTTGTTTGCATTGGCACGGTTTGTTGGGCTTTGGACTAACGTGATTGTTTTCCCACAGGTACCACACGTTGGGAAATATGCGACTGAGTGTCCAGGGATAATGTAAAAGTTAGTTAGGGATCTTGGCGAGAAGTATGTTTTGAACCGAACTGGGGGGCCGGCCACCGGGACTTGTGGTTAGTAGTGGTCCGCGAAAGCACGTGAAAAACCAATGGAGAACGTAGTTGGTCAATGCACGAAGACGAGTAGGCGATGGGGCGAAGGGCACAAGAAAGGATGAAGTCGTGTTAAAACTCTGGAGGCAAAACATGCGCGCCGGTAACCTTGCTTTGAATATTGATTTGAAGCTTTATATTTTACGTGAATGATATAAAGGTGTTGCTATTTAGGGTTACGAAGCTCTTGCTGCTTAACTTATTTCCGGACGCGTTCTAATCTAGTCAATGGTACACGCGTCCAAATCAAACATTCTAACTAAGCTGCATATTCTGAAACTGCGCCAACAAAACGGACACCTTCCGTCATCCTCCCGCAGCAAGTCACTGCTCAGCTCCATTAACGCTTCGTACGTCAAAACACCAAAGCCGCGAGTGTCATTCCACTGTTGCCACTGCCGCGGTGGAAATTCGTCGTCGTACCAGCCGATCTCGTACCAGTATACCAAGTGCCTCACACCTGTTCTTTCGGTTGTTGTGCGGCCGTGGATGTACAGCGGCCACACTTGTAACCAGTTCCAGGTGTTAAACTGTATTCTGGTTCGGTAAAACTCAATATAATCCGCTTCCGCTTGTAAACGCGCACGCATCCAAAGCACATTAATCACCTCCGGGTACACCTCAACTACCGTTGGCTGTTCTTCAGACATTTCTTAGCGTAATTGCCACAAAGTACGTGTTTAAGTGTTTGCGTGTTTAATTTTTTCTGTCCGTGTTCTTCGGTATTTAAGAGAAGTCCGGGCGCGCGGCGTAACTGGAGTTGGTGACCTAGCGGTTGTCGGCTGTTTTATGCCTGAAATAAGGGGAAAAAACGGGGCAACCCCCATAAAATAGGAACAAAGCCAACAAAAGATATTCCTGAAAGTGTAGAAAACAACTGGGTTTTTTCCAAAATTTTCAAATTTTAAAAAAACCCCCAAAAGGCCTGAAAATCATATAAAAGTAAAAAAAAAATATATTGGTTCATCGATGAACCCCCCAAAAAATATTTCATGAAAGCAGACGTAAAAAGTATCATTTTGCTACCGATTTTCCAAAAACAAAAATTAGCTTAAAAATGCGTGAAATATTGTACAAGTTCAATTAAAAATTTATGTTTTCTTAACACAAAAAACCCCATAAACCTTCCTTAATTCAGGCTGACAAAGATAATTTTTTTAGTGAAAATCAGGAATATTTCTTAAACCCTAAAACAACCGGGAAATTAAATAAAATTACATTCAACTTGGGAAAATCTTAAACCCTAGATTCGGTCAAATTTTCAATTTTTTCAGGGCCTCCCCTTGTAAAACTCCCAAACACCCAAAAAGGCCTGAAATTCATATAAAACTAAAAAAAAATAAAAGGGGTTCATCGATGAACCCCCAAAAACATATTTCATGAAAGCAGACGTAAAAAGTATCATTTTGCTACCGAGTTTCGAAAAAAAAATGGAAGCTTAAAAATGCGTGAAATATTGTACAAGTTCAATTAAAAATTTATGTTTTCTTAACACAAAAACCCCCATAAACCTTCCTGAATTCAGGCTGACAAAGATGATTTTTTTAGTGAAAATCAGGAATATTTTATAAACCCTAAAACAACCGGAAAATTAAATAAAATTACATTCAACTCGGGAAATTCTTAAACCCTAGATTCGGTCAAATTTTCATTTTTTTAGGGCCTCCCATTGTAAAACTCCCCAACTCCCAAAACTCCCAAACTCCCCAAATGTGTAGAATGCACAGTAACACGGCAAGAAGCCTTCTCAGTACCGAAGCTGGCCTCTTAGGCCTCCGACTGATCAGAAAACCTCAGTTTTCAGATCTGCTCCGGATGACAGTCATACTGCCTGTCATCCTACACTGATCAGAAAACCATCAGTTTTCTAATCAGCTGCGGCTACATAGCCCAGCTTGCATGATACATATGACACATATGTGAATGGAACCCGGCCGGTGCAAGCACACAAAGATCACCACAAAGCAGTGCACGTATAATGCATGACAACAACAAGCAATCAGACAAGAAAGGCCGCCTACTCTGCTGAGCATGGGGCATGCTTCTGGACACCGCCAGCCTGCGGTTGAGGTTGGTAGCCTTGTAGGTGGCCGCAGCCGCCGACGAGCTCCAGCCTCCGTACTGATTGAACTCGAAATCAGTAACCTGGTCAGCCGCAGCCACCGCCGTGGCCCCACCAGACCGCCGGGACTGGGTCCCATACAGCTGCCTCAGAGCCTCGGGGTCCAGCCCAGAGGCCTCACCAAGCATCCTGAACAGGTACCTCCTCAGCTGAGGATAATCCAGCCTCTTCCCCGTCAGGCAGTCAGCCGACGGGTCCCGCTGAAACCGCCTACCATCGATCTGCTGAAACAGTGGCTCATCGGGCTGCACCCCCCGTGAAATCTGAGTATCCACCCACCTCTGACTGACCTCCACCGGGCACAAAGGCTGCCCCTCTGCCGCCCGAGCAACCTCCACCAGCTGGCCATACCTGTACTTGTCTGTCTTCCGCTTCTCCAGGAAGGTGGTCATGTGGGTCTCACCGACCTTTATATCCCGCAGCCTCACCTTCTCCGCACAGTCATACCGCCAAAAGCCTGTCCACATGTCCAAACCCAGTGTAGCAAACATCTGCCGAGTGACCCCATCCCAGCATCAACCAGCAACGGGCACCCCGCTGCACAAAAGCAAACTCCAGCGGCTCCTTCCTGTTGAGCCGTCTGTCCCCCAGCCTCCTGTGAGCAGCCTCCCGCACCGCGGCCACCAGCCGGTGAGAAGTGGGGTTCCGGTCCGCCGGGACCAGAGCCAAGTCATGAGCAGTGAAGACCATAGCCGAAGCGGGCTTCACCACCGAGAAAGTCCTGGCCGCATTGGCTATGTACTGCAAGTACATAGCCACGGTGACTGGATCGGCTGGGACAGGCACCCTGGGCGGGTCACGGTCCCGACAGAAGGCCTGGTACCGTACGTACACCCGTGAGTAGCCCCGCATGGTGCTCGCCTCACGAGTGCCAGACACCGCCAAGAGCATGTCTGCCCGCAACTGCATCTCCAGCGGGTACGCCTCGGAGAACTGCAGCCCAGCCCACTGCTCCCCAGTGCCTATGATGCCTGCATGAAGGGCAGCCCCCATCTCATACCCCTACAGTACCCCAGTCACAAGCCCTGCACCCTCCCAAGGTACAGCAGGGCCCGGGGCCCAGGGTGTATTGCTTATTTTTTTCTTTACGGCCCGCAACCGGAAAATCCACTGGCCCGCTTTCGACCAATACGGCCAATCTCCAAAATTGCCCGAAATTTTAATTTCAAGTATGGTGATAATGCAAAAATCGCATAATATTGCATAAATTTTGCTATTTTCATATTAAACGTCACGGCCCGCACCCATACATCCCATCGGCCCGCATTCGGCCCGGAGTGGTGAGCTAGAGAGCTACGGCCCCGGGGCGGCCCGCCACGGTAAGCAATATCGTACCACTGCCGGGGCTGCAGGCTCTCATCGAAGGAGACCCGCAAGAGGAGGACCCGAAAGTCCGGCAAGCCCACCCCCCCTCCCTCATTGGCCCTTCCGAGGCCAGGGAGGAAGGTGTCCGCTGAGGGCTGGAGCTCCGTCCACTGCACCACACAGTCTGCTAAGTGAACCCCGTCGGGACACAGCAAGACCCACCACGGCTGGAATGTCCAGACCGGGGCCACAATGGAGGCCGCAGCCCTCTCAGCCTGCAGAAACAGCAGGAGCCTTCCGATCATCCGGAAAGGTGGGTTGCACCAGTTGACGTGCTCCCGCCAGTCCGTCTGACTGAAAGTGTCCACCCCGGACGTACCTGGACAGTGCCAAGCACTGTTGAAAGAAGGGGCACCTGCACTGCCAATCACAAGACAATTCTTATCAGTTGCAAACCTGTCCCGGGTGTGCCTCCACCCCCCGGCAATCCACGGGTCAGCCCACCGAAAGATTGCCGGGTTGACCATCCAGTCATCATGGTCCTTGATCTTGGAGAGGACATCATCCCGGGTCTCAAACTTCCTGGGCATCCAGAGGGAGGACAAAACCACCCCGTGATCAGCACAGAAATCATGCACCGCTAGTGCCAGCTCCTGGAGCTCCTCATGCCTACTGCCCGACTCAAGGACAAAATGCACAGCCTGGTTGTCACAAATGACAAGCACCCTCTTCCCCCTCAGCAGCCTGCCAGCAACATCAAAGGCCCGGAGAGAGTCAAAAATGCCTTGGAGCTCCATGAGAGTGGATGACTTCAGTCTGTCCGACATAGTCAAATAACTGTGGCCAAGCAGCTCAGGTCCTCCTAAAGACTGCTCCAGCCAGGAGCCCCATGCCACCTCAGAGGTGTCCGCATGGACTGTCTCCAGCTGGAGTCCCGCCCCCCTGGGCTCCCAGATGCCTCTCTCTGATGCCCACGGAAGCCGTCAGTCAGCCAAAACTCAAGCTCTGTCATGAGAGCATCAGAGCACATGGCACCAAGGGGGCTTCATTTAGGGCATTTGGGTATGGCTTGAAAAGTTTACAATGGATACTAGTCATGTTGATACATATATTACCTATTTCGATGTTGCTGAAAACGATGGTGAAGTCCGTTTAGGCTGATTCGAATGCATTTGGTGTGCAACATATGTAAAACTCGGGGGGGTGTAGGACTTATAAGATAGGGTTTGAGCGTGCTAGCACCCTGAACGCGTTAGGTGCATGCTGATCGATTATATATGAGTGCCAACGTTATTATATATGTATATTAAGAAGCTTTAGGTATGCCAATAAGTCCAAGGAGTGTTGAATCTCAAATTGGACCACCGGTTATGTGAATCGCGAATATACGATAAAGCGCGAATATATTGCTAGTGATGATAATAATATCGATAGAGCAATCTATTCAAGCCTACTTTTGCAACAAGTGTGCATATAACGCAACTAGTAACTATGCCTTTTGTGCCCTTAAACAGGAGGCAGCTTGCTACAACTGGGGATCGAAGATCCCAAACATTTTCAGCCTCACAGTGAACAGCAGTTGATGCAACGGATGCTCAGACCCTTACTTTGCACTAGAAAACGCCTCCCTCACACACAGAGGGAGTGCCATACTAAATATATTAGTTATGCACGTTACTATTTATCTATCTACTAAGTGCTTTAACAAAGCATCTACTGTGCGTGCTGTTGCCCACGGAGCCGACGGCTCCGTCACCACGTACGGTTACCGTCGGTTCCGGCAACCCCCTCCCCCTCCCCGGAACTGTTGGGATTTTAACCCAAGCTGAGCGGGGTGAGCCCCAATACTCAGACTACAGTCCCGAAACGTATCGCATCGACTGTGCACACCTCCCGAGCTCGTCGTTCCCTTACTGCGTGTTGATTCCAGCAACACGCAGTCAGGGTTCTACCTAGTTTCCCTATCAAAAGTGCAACAAACAGGAAGGCGTATTCCCGCCTATTATGGAGTTACAGCGGGTCGCAACTCCCTCCGCAAGAGGGGAACACTTCGCTCTTCACCTGCGGCACTTGCATCCCCGCTCCCCCCCCACGGGACTGTTGGGAATTCAACCCAAGCTGAGTGGGGTTCGCCCCAACACTCAGACTGCAGCCCCAAAAATACCACGCATACTAGCAGCACTATGGAGACAAGATATGCACCCGCCAGAAGGCCTGTGCCTTAGGCAAACCAAACTAAGGTAAAAAGATGAGGCTCGCAGGCTGCACTGGGCCTGCTGCAGTCTCATTCGTATTTTCTCGGCGCTGCCGCGCTCAACAATTCTAGCCTCCACAAAACTAGTTATTACGGGCTTCGTCAACTGAAAAAAAACAGCTACTCTTAAGCTCAAAACAGCCCGTGAAAAAAATACACCTTTGGTTTACCTTCTTGGGAGTTTTTTTGCAGCTCTCCAAGCGAATCTGCACACAGCAAAGTCCGACAGAGTTAGAGGGGGGGAACAGGGGTGATTAGACCCGAGGACACACAAGTCCCGCCAGAGAATTACTCTCTGGACGCGCTGCTCCCTTTAAGTAAAAAGCTAAAAACCTTCCTGTGAGGTAAAAAAAGGCTGTGACCAAGTCTGAGCGCATGCGATGCAGAACAGAGTGCACCGCAATAGTTCAAGCCTATCAGCGGAAATTCGGGACTTACACAGTGGTCCTCGTGTCAGCAGCGAACGCAATCAGTTCCTATCAACTCAGACCCGAACTCGAAATTCGGCAACACCAAAAGTTTTATAAAAAGGGTTCTTTTAAAAACTGAACAAAAATGATCGCATCTTTATGTTGTGGATGTTTTTTAAAGTCAAACCGCGTCACCTGAAAAGGTTCTTAAAATACGCAACTGTGAGCGACTCGGTACTTTGTAATACGCCGTATGAAAGTCTGAGCCCTCTGTAGAGCACGTGCAGCTTCAATATTGTTTTTTAGGGGCTTGAAAAATAAATGTTTTCGAAGCCGCCGGCTTGTATGCCACGTAGGACCAATGAGCGTACGCGAACGGCAGTCGTGTCTGGAGCGGTTTTGGGCCGCGCTAACAAGACAATTTTGGTATCATTAACTAATTCTTAGATGACACTTTACCGGCATTTCATGGGTGCCATGTGAGCCTGGGACGTGAGAGGCCCAAGACCCCCAAGTCAAGGTGTCAGCTATGAGCACTGCAGCCGCCCTAGCAAACGGTCTGGCAACACCCCCGAGCACAAACCACTGGGCATTGACCAAACCTGCAAACTTGGCCACGAGCCTCAAGGGCAGTCTGTGAAACAGCCGCAACATGTCAGACACACAGGCACGGATCTTGCTCAGAGCCTTCTCAGGCACAAACAGACCCCCATCCTACCTGTACCAATATGCACTAAGATACGAAAAACAAGCGTGACTTGGCCTCCGGCCACGAGCCCGACCGACCTCCCGCGCATCACGCATAATACGGCTCCAGCCGCGGCCAGGGCCGCGGGGTCCGTGAGAGTGGGGGCCCTCACTGCAAAAGCAAAATCATCTACGTACGGGTGCACACGGAAGCCGAGACCCCGCCACTTACCTACGAGCTCGTCCTTGTTGATCTTCGTAAACACTCAGCAAGCTGGGGCTAGTCCAAAAGGCATACCACAAAACTCATAGAACTTACTGAGCCACTCAACAACAACAAAGGCGCGTGGCATCTCGTGCAGGTCCACGTGATAATAGCCCGACTTATAGTCGAAATAGAAAAGCCATCGCCCCTCCTAAGCAAGTCTATGAACGGCTGCAAGTGCTCATACTTGAACTTAGGAAACAGCAAGAAGGCATTGAGCCACTTACCGTTGAAGATTAGCCGCAATTTGTCCCGAGAGTCGTCCACCATTAAAGGTAAGACAACCCGCGGCTTCCTAGAGACTTCCCTCAAGGCGCCCATAAGCTCGCACTCCTGCACAGCCTTAGCTTTGACAAAGGATTTATGCTTCACAGCAAAAGCGTGGTTACGGAGGTGCACGCAAGGCGATGCCCTGCTGTTTTTAAACTTCAATCGGAAACCGGTCTCGATCCACGACATCACGTACGAAGAGAGCACGAACGTCCGCCAAAACGAAGCACGAGCCCTAAGTCTACCCGCAACGCGAGGCACATGCACATCCTGCTCACACAAGGGGACGGCTTCGCCAATCTCTCCCTCAGACAATTCAAGACCTGAAACACAAGAAGAACAGCCCGCAGGCTTAAAGTTCATTACAAATTAGGGTTTCGTACCCAAGAGTTTACATTAAGGTTGGGCATTCCACCTCAACCGCTACTAAGCATTCCGCAAAGCAATTTCTCTACGCCATCGTGACGTTACAATCAACTACTGTAACATTCAGCCACGGTCTGCGCCTCTGCCACGAGCTCTGCCAGCCGAGCGTGGCTGCGAGCATTGGTTCTGGTGGTGTCCCCACTCGTTACAATTCCAGCATTGCAGCTGGCTGCCACGTCCAGCCTGACTAGGTGGAGGGGGTGGCGGTGTCCCAGGGGCAGCAGGACGAGTCGCAGCGTAGGCACCTCTGCCCAGGCCCTTGGACCGCCCCTTGGCAGCTGCGGCTTGCACAGCGTGAAGTTTCTCAGCCTTCACCTCTTTCTCAGCCTTTCTCATTAATTTCTCATCTTCCTCATCCTCTGCGTAGGACTTACGTTCCAATTTCTCGCACATCTTCCAGCCAACCTCTGGCCCCATTGTCTGAAACCAAGGCTAAAATCTTCGCACGAGCCTTGGCGCGTGGGGGGTCGGACTTGCTCCAATACAGTAATCACCCACCTTTAAGAAAACAGAAAAAATCCAGGTCAGCCAGCTTTTCTCATCGAGTTGGGTAGCCCCCCCTCCCCCCGCCGCGCCGGCCTATGAGAACGCTATGGATAGTGGACCGTGATCTCGTGAGCCAGCCAGCGAATTCCATAACCATCCACGTGGACACCTTCCCTAGCCAGCCCGTTCTCTTAAGGTGTTCATTTCCCGAGAAAATGGACCCTGAGAGCCGTGCGATAATAGATAAGTATGGCGTGAGATATGACCAAAATGGTAAATCGAAGTTTCGTGCGAAACATAATCATGAAAAACCATCAAATATACCATATTTGCCAATTTTCCTAGCAATTTTTTTCTTATTTTAAGAAATGCCTCTCCAGCTAGGCAGCTAGCGGCCATTTTCCTTATTTCAAGCCATCTCAAAAGTCGGAAAATCCAGCCAGCTTTTCTCATCGAGTTGGGTACCCCCCCGAAACGCTGGCTGTTTCCTTAACGTCGAGTTTCCTTAAAGGTGAGTGATTACTGTAGCGAGAGATCAGAGAGCTCGACATATCCGTGATCACAAACATGGGAAGCCAAGCAGTTCGAGAGTCGAGGAGGTGCATTCAACGGGAATTCCGTGAATGGAGTTCGGGGAGTCAAAATATAGCATTTATTAGAAAAATAAGTATTTCGTCAGCTTCTTGAAGTATGAATAATGTAACAAAAATATGGCATAATTGCGGATCCCCAAAAGGAAGAGATAGTCAAACGTTGTAAATAGCATAGTTTAGTGCCCGATTACAGCAGAGTTCCATTCCTCCAAATGGGGAGCTTAGTCAGCCGCAGTAAATAAATAGCAAGAAGTAGTATGTACTACATGTTGCATTATTATCCGGTGCAAGTATGTACTGCGCGGTACCTGCCTATCCGGTGCACGTGTACGGTACGCAGTGTACCGGGCATGCACCCGTATGTACCTGCCCCGTACATGCGGGGTACACTTGCACGTGGTCGTTTGCGTACACGTGTACCCCGCATGTACTAAATCATGAAACTCATGTACGTGTGTGCCCATGTAATTGGTACACGCACGTACGTACACGTAAGGGCTGCACCACTTATTGTCCTAGGGGGAGGGGGTTGGAAGGCACTTCATATGACCCCCTCCCACCCGGTGGGTATTTAGATGTCGAAATATAGTGCTAAGCAGTGCTAAGGACTACCATGTACCCCCTCCGGACAAATAGTATGTAAGCTCCTCCTGCCTCGTTCAATGCGTATCTAGCAATTACTTCCGCACATCGAGTACTGTCCGCACTTCCTAATGTCACACGATGTAACCACAGCGTGTGTCGCTGTCTCTTGCTGTCCACGTCGGACCACAACTGTCGTGACTGCCTCGTCATGTGTGTCATCCATTTGTCATATCCAAACTTGTCATAATAGTTTGTCACCAGCTGTCGAACCGTGCGCTCGGCCCACGAGAAGCACGCGATCGTAACAAGGCCTTGATAACCTGGGGAACACCCCCTGCATTGTGGGCGTGATATCGGAGTAGCAGAGAGAGATCACATCGATGAACCTTCGCACACCACTATAATCGATCACTAACCTTCACTCTTGCCACATGGAAGCCCTAATAATATATGTAGAAATATTTAACGAGTCGAACTTTTGCTGCAACGGTTCTCAATATCATGACTGCGCAATCCTAGGCTCGGGGTGAAATAACAAATAGTACAGATACACGCCAAATACGCAAATACGCGAGCAATGTCTTTGTTAGAGTGTGCCGTATTTCTTCAATATCGATCTCCAGAAATTCCGTATGAGTGTCCCGGACGTTGTGGCTGAATCCTTTGATCCCCGGTGTGGGTATGTACACAGTGCAGCCAAAGGAGTTAGCCCAAGGATAAACTACACACACGCACATACATGCACGCACACATATGGCACAAACAAACAAATATATTAAATACGATTCCTGCGTTGTATCCGGCAAAGAACGGTCTTATCTAACATACTTACGGACGACATCTAATTAAAAAAGTGAGCTTTGCGCATCAATGTATCAAAACGGCTTATGGACAAAGAGAAAAAAACTGTTGCTGCCTATGCGGCGATGACTATGGACGATTGGTCATATGGCAATTGTGGCTGACATGATGGCAGGTGCAAAAGGATCCGCTCCATACTTCTCAACACATGAAGCACCGATCTGGTCTAAACCATATGTCGATAAAATGACGTCCACATTATCCACCTGTTCGTGCATGCCACGTTCTTGGTAGAATTTCATCAACGCCACCCTGCTCAGAACAGTCACACATCATCAACATATTATTCATATAGTAGACACCATCATACCTATCATGCATTGCCCTGCAATGATCACCTTGCTGTTCATTGCAAGATAGCATATGCACATACCTTTGATGCAACATATTTGGTACGATGGTTGGATCGAAGGCTCATCATAGTCATATACAACATTTTTTGTCGATAGCAAGTGGGCATGCAGGTGAATAAGCAAAACATCCAAATAGTGTTGTGGATCTTGCATATCACAATTCAAACAATCATGCATAGGGTCCCCCAATATGTGTGCAGCACATATGGCACTGATGTGAGCGTATTTATAATTGTGGGAATAATCCATAATGCCATCCATGCATCCATGCACCACACACCACACCTAAATAAATGCATGCATTCATGGATGGATGCAAGTCATGTTCACAAGTCTTACATACCGATAAGCATGCAGACAATCAGCAGCGTACCCGCATGCATCGACTTACCTACATATGCTATCATACACACCTTGCTTGAGAAGGAGCAATTGCCGCTGCCACCATGGTCATCTCCTCTTCAGAAGCTTCGACAATCACTTCAGGTGCCATTTGCTTATCTTCAGATACACTAGTGATAGCAGTGATAGCCAAAGAGTTGTCTTGCACTTGTGTGTCTATCATCGCCAAAGCGATGGGAGGTGGGTCCTCTGGAGCTGAATGAACGTCACCTGCATGCAACAACACACTTTTGAGCATCAATCCTGATGCACTTGGAGGTATTGGGATGACCACAATATTTCACACTCATTTGAACTACTTATATGGGGCATCCCGAAGATAAAATATATGCCACAATGTGTTGAGGTGGCTGTAGTTGGCATTTTACGGGGTAAAGGATTTTGGGCCTTGGCAATACCGGCCAAAATATCGTTGTTACTTTACCGAGCTATAGACGTGCCCAACTTTAATCAAGGAAGCCACGTGAACTGCACTTTAAACTTAAGGGATGAAAAAGTGCCAATCTACTTAACAACATAAGAGTGGATAGAAATAGCTCGGACCGGGATGTCTAAATATGTTTATATCGAAAACCGTTGGCTTCTATAGAAAACATCTCAATCCTGTGCGAGATAAGACTTGGTTGCGGTCATGCACAGCTAGGTCGTAATGGGCTACTTACTTTTGTTGCTTGCTTCTTCAGATGTTTTCGGCTCCTTCATAGTTGTGATGTGCTTTCGATATACCACGGCACCACTAATACAAAGCACCAGAAATACCACTCCTCCAATCACACCACCAACTACTGCACCAACGTTTGTTTCTTTGGAATCTGTCATTAATCGAGCACACATATGATTTTAATCTCACAAAGTTGTATACACATGCATATCACGCGCTATAAGCACCACGCCAAACTGCATTTCTAGATCCATCCATTGCTTGAGCGTGACTAGTGGAGCACGGGTTGGCACACCGAGGAGCACGGGTTGGCTCACCGAGGAGCAC
>LGRX02015498.1:0-18488 GCA_001247695.2 Cymbomonas tetramitiformis | reverse complement strand
ACGAGGCATCTTCGCACAGACAAGGCCTGGCAGGAGTCAGGGTGGACCTGCTTTGCGATGCACAGGAAGATGAGCCGACCTCTCATGGCACTTTTTTTTACACTGATTACCTGATAGCCCGCCTGGCAGCATGCGTTGCCTCGGTCGGCGCTCTTACCGTACTCGTGAAAGATTTAAACGACTACGAAATACACCACTTTACAAGTTGGAGCTTGTTGGAGGACACCTTAAGGTGAGGGGGGACCCAGAAATCGAAGGTAAGGCGCATTCAGGGCAGATCCAGGCTCTTGCCGTGTTTGGGGGGGCACGTGGATCGGGTCCTACACCAGCAGCTACCCAGAGCACTGCGTTCCTCCTTCACAACGGAGCGCTCTCTCGGGAACACTTTCGAAGGTTCTGGAAGCCGACGGTCGAAGCAGCGGAGCGAGGCAAGGGAGTAACCGGGGGAAGGGAGTAACCGGAGGAGAAGGGGCGAGTTGCGGGACGCTGGGAAGCAGCAAAGGGGTACATACGTCAGGGGAGGCGCAACGAGGACAAATCGCTGTCCTAGCAGGCGGCAGGGCGCCCAGAGCCGGTACGAGGCAGTGCTGGTGCCAGGAAGCGCCGCAACCCGGTGACTTGCACACAAACCAGTTGTTCTTGGACACCGACGAACCACCGGCGACTGTTCCGACGTGGCAGTGGAAGCACACGAGGTTATCAACACTGATGGGCTGCACAAACACTTTCACTTTCTTAGGGCCTCGGGACGCCTTTGACTCCACTTGTGACGGCAGCGGCAGGTCCAGCGTCTCCAGCGAGCCAGCCTGCACCGCAGACAAGCCAACCCCCGGTCACTTTCGTGCGTCCCTGTCACCTGGCGCGTGTGGACCCGCGCGACATGTGACACACTCAGAAACGTGAGGAGCGCCCGAAGACCCCATCACGACAACAGGCAACGTACAACAAGCGCTTGCACCTGACACTTGGATCCTGACGAGCATGAGGCGACAGCTTCGCAAGTGAGTTGTGCAGGCTGCAGGCAGTGCGGATGTCGGATACGCATCAGCGGCCGGGGAAACTGTAAGAGCCTATATAACTGCCCGGAAGGCCAGGTCGCGCGTTATACTCACCTTTTCAGGCTCGTCTGGAGACTCGGGTTCCAGACCTTCCACAGCACCTTGCATTTCTGCTGCAGGGCACACCAACCAAGCTTCCAATGGGTCCAGTGTTTGAAATCACCACAAAACACATTTGAGACATACTTGGATTGCCAAGTGTCAACCTGCGATGGGGCTAGTCGGTGCTCTCATTCGGCCTGCGACTGCCGAGCTCGTTCGGCCTGCTATACCCGCGCGTCGGCCGGTGCTCTCCTCCAATTTGAAACTACCGTGCTCTGGCTCGGGGTATCTCCGAAGCCTTTTATTGCAGCGCGGACAAGAGTCGACATTGTTGTGCTGTGCCCAAAGTGATGACGGCGGTGAGGAGATATCGCGACATGCAGGGCTTTACGGTACAAAATCACGCATTTTACAGCAAATCCTCCATGCAACGTGCAGTATGCACACTGCTGCGCCTGCTGCTCGACACCGTCAAAAGACCCGACGGCGAAGTGCTATCATCTCCTTATATTCAGGGCTGCAGGTGCCAAAGCATCCCACAGGATTCACTGGCGACGGCAAAGAGAACACACAAGCTTGTCAGCGGCTGCAGAAACCCGACTTAGGATTCGGCTACACGACACGCTTGAGTATCGATTCGGTTCTACCGCGAGCCCTAAGCCGCGATACGCGAGGCTGAGGGCACGTCTGACCTTGTCACGAATGCAATACTCCTTCACCAAGTGGTTGAGCCCTCTTGCGGGGGGAAACTTGTGTGTTCGTTCTGCAGGTGACACTCACACGCACACACGGTTTTCCCCTTGGCCAGGTTCACAACACGACACGTTATGGATAGGCATAACATACGGTGACGCTGTTTCGAAAAGCTGTCAGGTTGTCGCAGGGCCCATCGGATCTGCGACTTCGACGAAAGGAAAGCGACTTCGCCTTCTTGCTGCCTGCTGTCAGCCGATTCCATCAGGTCAACTTTGAAAGAGCATAACACTGGGTCCTTTGCTTCACGAATGCATGGAAAGCGGACGCAGATTCTAGCTTAACGAAGTGCTCCAGCAAAAATATGTGTAACACTGATTTGCCGGTTGACAGTTGCTTTCGCCAAGCATTGACGAATTGAACGCATGAACTTCTCCCTTAAGCCACACGCCACGTTGCCCCAGTGCTGTGATGGAACCTTCGCCTGGGAAGACACTTGTAAATGACGAACAGCGTACCTTGCTGCGTCAAGCTCTGAATTCATAAAATGTGCAACTGCAGAGCGCTCCCACTCCGCCAGGGAGGGCTCAAGTACTCCGTTCAAGACTGCAATTGCGTATACGACACAGCTACTGATACTTTACTTAGCAGACTAGGGACTACCTTAGTTTTCGCAGGCGTAAACTCCCCTAATTATTCCATACACAAACTGGCAATGCCAGGGAGCAATCCATTGGAGGAATGGACAGGAGCTTCAAACGAAAGATGCCCCAAGCTTCAAACGATAACTCTTGTCCAACGCAAGTGCACCTTCGCTTCGGCTAGGCTTCGCTTGCGTCGATGTCACACGACAGCGACAGTAATTCACAAATTTCATGATATGAGATATATTCCGATATTCTGATATCGGACGATCACGACAGAAGTGACGACAGTCACAGAAGAATTCGGCAATATAAATACGACAGCATCACGATATAAATCATCACGATCACATCACGATCACTGATCAATGATCATATCACATCATTATCACATCATCATCAGATGACAGATCACGTGACGTCGCGTCGACCAGGCATAGGCATAGGCAAGCGAAGTAAATATAATGAAGGCGCGTTGCGTTGGACCCTCCCGTCTCCTCTCCTCACTCCTGTATCAATACGGAAAAGTTTTTTAAGACTAGCGGGGGGCTCCGCCCCCCACACCCCCGTAACTACACCTTTTTTGGACTGCGCTGAGGGGGCTCCGCCCCCCACACCCCCGTTACCCTGAACCTTTTTCTTTTAAACTGCGCCCACCGGGGGGGGCTCCGCCCCACAACCGCCCCCCTGGGGTTCAAACCTTTTTGAAAATACTGCGCCCCGTGGGGCGCCCCACACACAAACTCGTTACTTTCGCTTTTTTTGTTCATACATATCCTACATATGCACCTACTTTCGGTAGTCGTCGTCTATCACGGCGTGCCATGAATTTCTATCACATATGTTAGAGAGTCGTATATCGCGGAATGCGGTGATTCGATATCACATAATTTCGGGAGGCGTCTTGCACGGCGTGCCATGAATTCATAGCACATATTTTCGAGAGTCATATGTTGCGGTATGCGGTGAATTGTTATCACATATTTTCGGGAGTCGTCCAGCACGGCGTGCCACGATTTCCTAACGCATTTTTTCGAGAGCCGTATACTGCGGGATGCGGTGAATTGTTATCACATATTATCGGTAGTCGTCTAGCACGGCGTGGTACGAATCCCTAGCACATATTTTCAAGAGTCGTACATTGCGTAATGAATAACAACACTTTGCACACGAAAATGGGGCAAGGTCATCTCAATCACGAAAAGCATACACTAAATAAAATTACGAGGGTTCTTGAGAAAGTGTTCAAAGCTCGATGCCACCGGTTGCACCGATGCGGAGATTTCACCCCTACCACCTTGGCTACCCTTCGTCGCGCGAGCACCACTTTTCCCTTTCCCACGGCCGCCACGCCCTTGTCGTTCTTGAGTGACCGTATCGCCCGCGGCACGAGCACCACTTTTCCCTTTCCCACGGCCGCCACGCCCTTGTCGTTCTTGAGTGACCGTATCGCCCGCGGCACCGGCTCCATTGCCTCTACTGTTGGGTTGTGCCTTTTTAGCGGATTTGCGACGGGGCATCCGTTTCACGGGCGGCGGTTGTTTCCATTCACGAGTCCGCCGATCAAATGCATCTAACCATCTTTGGAGCTCCGGATCCGGCTTAAGATTCAGCAAATGAGATAGCTTTGGCCTTTGCCCATCGGGCCCGGGTAATATACGAATGCAGCTGGACTTCTTCACACGCGTCATCCCGACATAAAATGCTTGAAAGCATAGGTTGAAGACATTCTTCGGCATTTGGCTTAGATCTAATATAATTTTGTCCACGGTTTGGCCTTGGAATTTGTGAAAGGTCAAGGCGAACGCAAGATCAAGCCCATGAGTTCGATAATATATCTTACTTTTGCGGGAGGCGCGATTCACGGGGAGTTCCTCGAGACGCTTGGAGATCTTAACTGGAAGTACGATACTGCGCGGACGAGTGACATGCTCACGCATATTTCCCTCGCTCGCCGAGTCTCGAAGCTCGGGAGCTAATGTCGCTCGATCGGACCAGTTTGTGGAATCCAGATGCTCAATGAGAACATTGACCGCGTAAGGCGGCTCGATCCACACCTCCTCGCCAGGATTCGCATTGTTGATTTTCGCCGCATCGGTGGACCTGCTTTCATCTCGGAGAATCAGGCTGTGGAATTTGGCGGGCGTGCCGTTCGCTAAACCACGCGAAGGATTTAGGTCGTTGTTTAGAATAATTCTAGGCGCACCGGCAACGAAAGTGCCTGTCAATTCGGGAAATTCCGACCGGATCACGTCTTCATGTCGGGAGTCCAAAAGTTTGGTTGCAATAGGTCGCTTCCAACGAATTATCGGTTGTCCACTGAGCCGCGCAAAATGCCGTGCACGCACATCATTGATAGCTTGTCGTTGCCGATTGCCAGTCACGGCCACCGTCGCGAAGAGCCAATCGCGGTCCATTTGTACATCCGATGCCGTGAGCACCTTCAGCCGGTCCAAATCGGACTGCGTAATGGGTCGTTCCTCCGAACGGCATCGTTCAATGAAGCGGACGTGATCCGGGTCGCTAGCTGCTCGAACCTGCGTACGAACATCAACACACCAATAATGTTCGCGGTCGCATGCAAAAACCGCGGAAGGATTCGGTATTGAAAATAAATAAGATTTCCAGGAGGTATTAAAGTGATCGGAAATACCTGTTCGGTTAATGGATAGCGCCGGATAGCTTGGAATAGACGACCAGCTTTCTCAGCCACATCAAATGATCGTTGGCCGGAAAAGACGTTTAAAGCTTGTTTGTACAACGATTTTCCCACGGGGGCTAGTTGTCCAAAATCGCCCACAGCCACCACCGCTAGTCCCCCCATTCAGTTTTGGCCTGGTCGCCGACTCGTCGGATTTCGGCACAACGATCTTGAAGATGTCCATACAAGCATGCCTCAACCATGGAGATTTCGTCGATAAGTAATATGTAGGCGGTACCGGGGCCAAGGCGCACCGCGTACTCCGCCTTCGTGGCCGGATTCATGGCCTTCAAAGGCACCGCCCTGCAAGCTTCCGTGGGCTTCATATCACCCAAGTTATGAATGGTCCGCGCACCTGGGATGAGAGCCGCCGCAACCCCGGACGGAGCGCAGCAAACCACGGTGCCATCATGACCGGATAAAAAATCCGCGGCGGTGCACAAGGCTTTGGCGACGTAACTCTTGCCGGTGCCCGGTCCGCCGTCCCACAAGGAAGTCATCGGTGGAGGTGGAGGAGGCTTGCTCTGCGCCTCGGCGGCCAGACATAGGGATAACCATGACAACACGGGGGTGACCGCATCACGTTGACCTGCGTTTAGATCGGTGGTGATTAAAAACGAAGCTCCGTCGAAGTCGCCTACCACCATTATGGCCAATCCGCCCCACGTATCACGCTCCTCCATAGGCATTCCTTCCACCGCCAACCTCCTCGCACAAAGCTGTTGTAAGCGGGCGAAGAGAGCGGCATCGTCGTATACGCACTTTGGAACGAGAAGCAGTCGACATTTGAAGATGGCATGATCCGCTGGGATGGGTCCGGTGCCAAACAAAGCGTCATATACGTAAGGGCACATCTCGTGAGCAAAGGCCCCAGATTCATCGGAGGGGGTGGAAGGCATGCGGAGGCATCCAATGTTGTCCGATGGAACGCCAAGACGGGATACCGATGAAAGAAATGTTGACACGCGAGGGTGAGGTCGTTTCGCGTCCGAAAGAATGACAAAGGGGCGTGCCGCTCGATGACGAGATGGACCGTCGCCTGTTTGTAGTCGAAGCCACCCAAGGAGGTGATCGAAAATCTTGGCCTCGGTCTTGGATTGAAAGTCGGCGGGACAAACTCGAATGTGAGGATCGACGCCTGCTCCAATATCATGAGGCGAAGCGGTCTCGTCCGTAGCGACAGTTCGTTGTTCCGGGATGGACGCGTCCGGCTCTTGTGCCATAACTTCCGCTACACGATTAGCATCTTGTTCGGTGTAGGGTGAGACCAAATCAGGACGGCTTACGCGGGTGGGTCCCTGAACATCGGTGGACGGATTGTTCACGCGGTCATCGCCGGTCGCCGGCATGGTCTCGGTGTGAATCCGCTCAAAGAAGTCGACGGAGCCCTGCACAAACTTGCGCTCCGCTTTCAACGCATCAAGCCGAGAATCCCCATCAGCGCCCTCGGCATCTTCCAACACTTGAAGGTTGCGTGTACGGATTTCCTCGATCAACGCATCCAACTCCATATCTCGGTCACGCATAGGTACTTTCTCTCCAGTAGGGTTTGCCGGGGGAACGTACGGACCTTGACCTGTCTCAGCTGCGGTTTCAAGCGTTTCCCAATCCACGACCGCTCGGGCACGCCACTGGGTCAGAATCTTTTTCTTCCGCGAATTCACGTTGAGTCCAAAGGTCACATTTGCTGGAACAGTCACACCGCTTGCTTTGTGACTCTTCCTATAGTAGTGTGTATGACTGTCACCCGAACCCGAACCCTAACTGTTTATGCCCGTTATATCGGGTTAACTTATCAACTTTATTACATTCTGAGAAAACTTACCACTGAGTGAATATATCCCGAGTCCTAGGGGTATATCCAACAGGTTTGGCCCCACTCACTCTTTATTTAGACACTGCGTAGTTTGGCCATGTCAGGCTAAACACCGACGCTTGAGATGGAGTGAGGGGCTCCACTAGAGGCGCGGCGGAGCGGTATGGCCTAGTTACATGACTGGTTGATTGGACTTACGGAGAGCTCGGGCTCGTGGCTGCTTGATTTTCCCGTTCTACGCGTTGGTAGACGTTGGAATTTTGGTCGGATCCGACACCAAGTTCCTTGGCCGCGTTGTTAGATCCACATGCACGTTTGGGGAAACTTTTACGCCGCAGCTTTCCTTCTTTTCCTCGACAACCGCCTTACGACTTTTGGCCGCCGCTCCTTCCGTTCCTCGCCGCATTTACCCTCACCTCGTCTCTATAGTCTTCTACATCATGGTTGCGACTAGGTTGACCTCAAGTATGGCGTCACGCCGACGCTCGCTAGCTACAATTTTCGACTCCGCTGCCGCACGTAATTCCGTCACGCCGGCTACGCCGGCGCCCGCTGGTGCGCCAGCTGCGAACTCCGCACAAGCCGTTTTCTTGGCGGGTGTTCGCTCGCTCACGCGTGAGCGCTTCGACGAGAGCGTGGCGAAGCACGTCATCCGGAAATGCTTTCCCGACAAGCATGACCGATTTACGGGTACGGAGTCGAACGCTCAGGTGCTCCTCTCCAAGCTGGTGCCTGCTCTCCAGGAGGCATTCGAGGCCGAGGACGCGCTGTTTGCCCCTATGTTCGACTTGGAGGACTCCACGTTGGCCGTGCGACCCGAGGCCAACAAGCTCCTCTTCTCAACTCTCGAGCTCATCGTGTCTCCCGCCTCTCCAGCGGGTGACTGGCTCGAGGCATCTGCGACCTTGCACCCTCTGGACGGCAAGCGGGCCCTGCTGGAGCTCGCAAGGCGTCTGCTGGACTCCGGTGCACCCTTCCAGGGGACATCGGACCTCCTTGGCGTCCGTTTTAAGGCCCACACCGACCCGTCCGAGTCCATCACGGACTTCAACGCGGCCTTACGGTCCGCCAAGAGGCGCAACACCCTCGACGATGACGAGGTGAAGGAGCTCTTCCTCGCCGCGCTGGACCCTGCTTTCTACGCGCCGGTGGTGTCGAGGCTCTTCACCCACCAGCAGCGAGCGGCCGTGGACCTTCTTACCATTCAACAATGGGTCCTCGAGTGCTACGCCCGACACGTGGCAGCCGGTACGCACACTGCCTCGTTCGCCCTGTCCGCAGCGGCCGTGGCCACTGACGGCGACGCCTCGCAGCTGTCCGACCTCACGGCCATCATCCTCGACGTGAAACGGCAGCTGAAGGTCCTCACGGACAAGATCAACGGGCGGGGTTTTACCCCGCGGGCGGACAAGAACAAGATCGGCAACGGGGGAGGCGGCTCCGGTGTTCGTTTTGCGGCAGGTGACCTCCCGACGGGGGGAAACTGGCCGCAGTCGCAGGTGAGGAAGCGCGTTGCTTTCCACAAAGGCAGCGGCGACTTCATTCCATTCTGCCAAAATTCAACGTGCAAGAAGGACGAGGCCCGCCACTGGCACCGCGACTGCCCGAACGGCGGCAAGCACGGCGCTGGGGGAAGCTTCCACAGCTTCTCCCTCGGTGACATCGAGAACGACTTGCTGGCGGAGCAGTTTCAGACGGCCATGGACGAGCACGACGGCGAGCGGTTCGATGCGCTCTGCCTTCTGGCGGGGGGCAAGCCGGAGATGCTCGACGGCGTTTCGGCGTGTTCCTTCGGGATCGAGCCGGAGCAGGAAAACGGTGCGTTGCAGGAGTTCCTGCCCTACTGCCAGCCTGCCACCCACATGGGCGGCTTCACGGTCGGTGGTGTCGAGAGCGGGATCTCGGCTGCCGCTTGCACGCATGTCCGCGAGGACGCACCGCCGGCGCCACCGCCGGCGGCAATCACGTATGTTTGCCCGGACGAGTCGGGGGCGTCCGACGCCGATGACATGATGCCGGTGGACCCCATGCACGCGCACGAGCCCGACCTCTGCTTTGCGGACCGGATCGCGCGGATGGGGGGACTCTCGATCACGGCTGAGGGCAAGGAGTTGGCGATGCGGTACATGCACGCCGGGTCGGAGACCGACTCTTGCGACGGCGACGCGGACGGGTCTGCAGCTGGGTATGGCCCTATCGACGGTGAGAATGCGGTCCCGCAGCCTCTAACATCTCGTCGGGGATGCGGTGCACCGCCTTGGGGGTTTGGCCGCTCTTCGTCGATTGCGGTGATGGTGTGTGCTCTCTTCTGTGTTTGCGCCACCGCGGCGCCAATCTCGGCTGCCGCTCTTGGCGAGGCATGTGCACCGGACCACACCGGCCTGGAGGTCGGTGGTGCTGCCGAGGCAACCACCAGCGAGCCTGCATTCACTTCTGCGGCACCGGTTGCTATTTCACCGCGCCGGCACGGCCGGCACCGTGCTCGGCAAGGCCTTCACAATGCACCGATCGGGCTTTACATCCCGGTACCTCCGCTCCCGGTCCCGCCCACTTCACCGCTGTATTGGGATGCACCACCGTCACCGGACTACTCACCGGGACCGACTACTGACGAGGAGGACGGGGGGGATCCCTCGCACGACGATCGAGACCTTTCAGATTTCTTCTGGAGCTCTACGAATGATTCAATCACGGCATCGACATCTTCAATTCGCGGCACCATGACTGTGCTGCGGGCCGGCACAGCAGTGCCACCGCCAACTAGTGGCTAGGAAGTTAATTATGCCGCTCCTGCACAGTGAGATTGACCGTAGCTGTATGTGCAGAGGGGTCCGGCCACGGACCGGTTTCGGATTTACAGCTCTTGACTGGGAACTGCCCTGCCAGAAAGGACAGGCCTTCCCTTAGAGCCCAATTTCCACCGCTGTAGATGGTGTTTGTTCACAGGTTTCACCTTCGGCTAGCCAGTCACCACACTAGGTGGTGTGCTGGAACAGTCACACCGCTTGCTTTGTGACTCTTCCTATAGTAGTGTGTATGACTGTCACCCGAACCCGAACCCTAACTGTTTATGCCCGTTATATCGGGTTAACTTATCAACTTTATTACATTCTGAGAAAACTTACCACTGAGTGAATATATCCCGAGTCCTAGGGGTATATCCAACAACATTCTCGACATACGCAAGGCGTGCCCGCATAATGAAAGGTGCATCCGGCCGGGAGGCGGCTTGGCACCAATCACAAAAAACGTCCCAGCCGGTGGCCGGACCCTTTAGATTTTGTGCTTCGACGGCGTCGCCGGTATCCATGCAAGCCGTCCATTCGGAAATATCCCAAGGTTTGATTAACGCGAGCATATATGCGCTGTATTTCTCGGCCTTCTTCGTCCAGGTCTTGTTCCCAATAATACGTGGTCCAGGATACTTAGGGGGAGGCCCACCTGCTAAGATGGGACATTTGAACTTAGATCGGATACGCTGCACGTGGGTGTCGTGCAAGGGATGATCGGGATGAAATCGAAATAGTCCGTTCACAGGCCGTCCACGTTGAGGAGCCGGCATTTCGACAACCAAGCCGGTTTCGGGAATGTTCTGGACGCAGCGTGGAGAGGTCGGTTCCGGCATTTCTTCATCCTCCGGTTTTTTGGGTTGCCGCACCACATCCACAAGGGCGCCATACTCCACCAAATTCAGATTAGCTAACTCGTTACCCCGGTAAAGGTAATGCGTATGCTGAGCGACCGGGATCGGTTCACCGTCGATGTCACGATATACGGTAGCGCCGGCATCACCTTGCACTCTGCGAGCTTGGCCGATGACTTCCGCTTCCCCATAGTCAGGGACGACATCGTCGGCATCAATCCCGGGGAACATGTCGGCATCCTCGAGGTCTTCATCGTCACAATCGATATCATCGTCCGGTCGCTCTCCATGACCTCCGACGGTTTCGTCGCCTTGCGCCAAGCCAATTGGCCATTACCCTTCGGGTGGCTTAAGCCACCCTAATAGCGATTTAGGGTGGCTTAAGCCACCTTAATGTTTTCAATTATTGCGGGAGCTATCGGTAACGGAAACTAGATTTTTTAAGCTCAAAATGACGGCGACAATGTCTTCTTTTAGACACTATATGCACTATTCGGCGAGCCCAAGTTCCCGGTGAGCAATTTTGGGAAGTATCCAAGAGGGTGCAACATTTAGTGAATTTTGAGCGATTTTTCCGGTTTTTGCATACCCATGCTACTTCAACCGAGATTTTGAGGGCCAAGATGACCTCGGATCAAACTTTTGACAACACACTGCAGAAAGAGCAGCTCGAAATCTTGACATCATAGGTCTCCAAATTTTGAAAAAGCGCCTCCGAGGAAGCCCGCGTGAGCTAATTTGCTTAAGGTGGCTTAAGCCATCTTAAGAAAAATTGGGAAATACCCACCCTACTTCAACCGAGGTTTTGAGGGTCAAGATGAACTCAGATCAAACTTTTGATAAGACACTGCAGAAAGAGCAGCTCAAGATCTTGACGACACAGGTCTCCAAATTTTCAAAGCACCGCCGAGGAAGCCCCAACGAGCCCTTCAAGTTAAGGTGGCTTAAGCCATCTTAAGCTGCGGGTAATAGGCACAATGCCTTGCTCGCTAGCAAACGCCTTAACCGCCGCCCATATGTGCACGTACCAAAAGCGCTCACTTGTCGGAACGGTTGGCAATCCGAGTAAGAAGGATGCTGCTTGTTCTACGCCAACTTCTTGAGCCCCCGTAATATTGTTCAGAGTGCGCGTGATAACATGTTGAGCGGTTCTCACTTCCGTACCCGAATTCTCGGCAACCGAGGGCCGGTGAGCGACGGACTTAGTGGCCTCGTATAAGCAAGATAAGGTAATAGCGGGTTCCCACGGATCCTTCACCATATACTTGAACATATAGTAGCCAGCAGCTTTCGCCTGCTCCGCAGACCCAAGCATGTACATGGCCGTGTTGCCCCCCATGACTGCGGTGAATGCACGATTGAAGGCCGTCACGAAGGTGTCGTCGTTTTCGGGTCTATAAGGTTCCCAAACTATTACGCGTTTGTCGGGTTCCACGAGAGGTGCATCGATGCTAAGAGTCGCAGGGTCACGAAGTTCACGGGGGGCAATAGTCTCCGCCTCCATCACGTTGAAGGTTGAACCGCGTAATTCCTTCGGTATTCACGTAGGAATCATTGCCATCACCAACCACAATGAGTTCGGTTGGCCCAGTATCCCGGGTACGTAGAGCTTGAGGCATGCATAGGCGACAACCGTATCGACCGTTTGGCGGCTTTCTACAAGTGAAGGTGTGTCGGTCATGACGATTCGAATAAGCCGACACTCGAGCCCAGCGAACATCGAACGGAGTGCCGTTCCGAGTATCCGGCGGCGGCGCATCCGGCGGCGGAGCGTTCTGATAGCACGGAGAACATATTACCTCGGGTTCCCGATCCAGCGGTAAGGGGGAATCGTAGAGTGCGAGCCGAGGCGCGGCTCTCTCTGCCGGGTCCTCTTTGGCGCGGCGTGCATGAACTTTTTCATGCGCCCATGTGGGCAAATGTGCTTGCACTATAGTGTCGAGCACTTTTCCCGCTCTGGAGGCGAGCTCTGGATCCTCGGCTATCTTCTCCAAAATAATGCCGGCGATAGCGCATCCAAAGAGGCAACCGTGTAAGTGCAGAGCGCCCCGCTGTTAGGCTTCAATTACCGCCAAAAATGCGGCAAGCATGCCCCCAAAACGCATGGATCCCGAGATCCCAGCGGTTGCGTTCTCTTTGTGTCTCCCTCGAGATGCAGCCCCAAAAGACCTTCGACCGCGGCCTTCATCAAAATTCTAAAACTCTCGGCCGCGGCAGCGGGGTGTTCAGCTAACAAGGCGGCGCGTTGTGCTGGCGTGGTTTGGATAGCAAATCCGAAGCCTTCCTCATCGGACGGCTTCATGGGGTCCTTCGAGGATGGCTTACAGAAGCGGATGGTGAGCATATTGTCCATATCTGGTGGGGATATCGTGATGAAGAAGGTGGGGTTGCCATACATGTAACTCATGGCCATCATCTTGGAGATGTTCTGCGCTCGCTCGCCGGGCCCATAGGGGACAGTCCCGCCACTCAATCGGAGGATGGGAGTTATTTCCGCCAGAAGTTTTTTGGCGGCGTCACTTTCGGGGTCCTTGGCCGCTTCCTCCAGGGCCTTTCGAAAGTCGGGTCGCCGAATGATCTCCATAAATCGATTGATGGAAGCATCATCCGACTTTACTTTCGCCGCGACCTGGCGACATGCTGCGTGGCGTTGGGCTTGATTGAATAATGTGAGAATAACATCGGCGTTGTCGAAGCGGATGTCATATTGCAATAACAAATGCCGTGTATGGCGCGATGACAATGACGACTTCGGCAAACCATGGTGCGCAGTAAAAAATAACCACGGGAATGCTCCATAGAAGAAGAAATCGTTCTCCGTGAATTCGTTGACGGGTTTGTCGCCAAAAGTGATCGGCACCTCTTGCACCGCCGCAGGACGAGCACAACCTTCCTGGCGTGGAAGTGGCGAGGTTCCTGAAAACAAACAACACGAAATCATTCAAAAACTTCCGCCGGGCCGCCAAAATCATGCGGGGAATCAGTGGGTCATTTTAAGAATGTGGACGGGGCGGTGGGTGTGTTTAAGACTGCGCCCAGTGGGAGGGGCTCCGCCCCCTCCACACCCCCCCCGTTACTCTGGAATTCTTTTAAAGATAGCCCAGGGGCTCCGCCCCACACCCCCAAGGCTCCGGAATTCATTTTTGAGATCAGGTTTCCATAGGGTCCTTTTCGTTCCGCACTATTTCTAAGATCATCAAAGGGCTCCCACCCCACACCTCTTGCCACAAACTTTTTTCTCAGACAACGCCCGGGCCCGTCTTCCGTCACCCCCGCCCCTCACTACATATTTTGTGTCAGGACTAGGCCTAGGTGGGAGCAGCGCTTACCGCCCTGCGTTCCTTCATCAGGCTCCCCACTACCAACATCCGTTTCCGGAGATATTCCTTGAACCGCTTCCATAACAGCTTGCACCGGTTGCTTCTCGTTAACAGGTCGTGACATAAGCAACACGTTCCCAATTCCACCGGCGTCCTCGATCTCGGCTGCTTGAGAGCCTTGCTCATCGTCCGCATGAGGCCGTACGTGGGCGACATCCGATCCAACTCGTCGCTCCATGTGAATTGTAGTGTCATCGGTATACTCCAAACACGCATCTAGTACTCTGTCGGGCAGCGTACGCAGTGCTTCGAGTACCAGTGGATCGCGGTCGTCCAAAATTAGTGTTCTCGGCATGGACGTCTCAGTAACATCGACATTCCCTTGATGCACGACGTTCGTTGTCCGCGGCAAATCGAAATCGTTGTATGCCGGATGCCCCATGTGAATGAAGGCCTTTAACCACATAAATACGACTTCCGGACGCAGTTCTTTGTACGCCGGGGCTATCTTCAGGCGTGCCGCTGCCCATTGCCCAACCTTGCCGACAAACACGAATGATAATACCCGATCCAAGTCAAGCCGAGGCAGGCTGTTAGCGCAAAGCATTTGAGCACCATCATGTTGCATGGCGATAACGTGTCCACGAATGGCCGAGCGCGCGGATGTGTGGTCGAAGCCACTAGGTACAGTGAGCTTGACCACGTTCATGAAAGAAACCACGCGTTGCAACACCATTTTCTCAAAGAGATGTAAAGAAGGCAGTCCACTATAGCCATCGTACGTGCACGGGGCCCGCGACGGATGACCGTAATCATGTCCGGCGGCGATGGAAAGTGCTGGCTTTTTGTCGGTATCCATCTTCTTGACGACATTGAGGCATCGCAAACACAATGTGGTCATCTCGACGCCTATCGCATTCTCATTAGCTTTGACATACACCAAGTCCGGATGAAGATAAAACACACGCCCTTCGTGGCGTGACTCGTACCGAGAGTAACATGAACGATACGCTCCAAACGCCAAGTAAGCGTCACGCTCAACCCGTGTAAGCTCGACGCACGAGTCATGCAACTCGCTCAAAGGGATATCTTGGATGGCGGTATTCACGATCGACATCACGGATGCCACACGATGCACACGAAGCCAAAGTCCGCTTATTAGACGTACTGTCCACATACGCACTCACACATCGCTGCAAAATATCGTCCGTCACCACCGCGGCGTCAATCTCTTTCACATAACTTTCCCGTACATCCGGATCGGAAATGTCTTCATGTCGGCGGTATCGTGCGATGCCAGTGCTCTCCCATAAGGCAGCAACCGCGATGTTTGGCCATTGCTCGAATCCCGCCAAGTCTTGCGGGGTTGGGAAGGCTGAAGCTGCTGGGAGGGTTTCGTTTACGTGCATTCGCCGTTCTAACTCGTCTCGCCTTTCATCTTGACGTTTCTGCTGCGCTCCTGCGGCCTCGCCTTCCTTCACCCCGGTGAGATGAAATGATGCGGTGAGATGAAATAATGCGGTGAGATGTAAGAATGCGGTGAGATGTAATAATGCGGTGAGATGTGATCATGCGGTGAGATGGAATAATGCGGCGAGATGTGATCATCGGGTTGGGAGCGTCGGTCTCGTTCACCTTGAGCCTCGGCTTCCTTCACCCCGGGTTGGGAGCGTCGGTCTCGTTCACCTTGAGCTCGGCTTTCCTTCACCCCGGGTTGGGAGCGTCGGTCTCGTTCACCTTGAGCTCGGCTTTCCTTCACCCCGGGCTGAGAGCGTCGGGCTCGTTGGCGACGAGCGTTGGAGCTCCGCCGCAAGGTTCTCGGGGTATAAATCGATGGTGAGGATGAAGCAAGGGAGCTACGACGCTTTCCAGCCAGCCCTCGGCCTTTCATACGCAAGTGTCGCTCAGTCGACAACTGTTCACCGTGCCTCAAGATGCGCTCGGAGATGGTGGATCTGGCGGGGGCGATGTGAACGAAGGTATAGCTGAGAGGTTCGTCTTTAGAAATAAATGTGGCGTTGAGCAGCACGTAGACCCCGCAATCGATGTTGTTATGTTGCTGAGGGGCGTCAACAGCGGTCTGCCTACACCAAGTGACACCCGAGAGGCGTGCAGAATTGTGTGCGGCGAATTCCTCACGCATAAATGTTTCTAGATTGATGAAGCAAGTATCCTCGGGATGGTGCACGTTGCACATGGAATCGTACTTGGTGATGCAGCTCCGTGGAACGTCAACCACGAATAATGACCAATGCCCCGGGTCCCCAGGATGGTGGATAGGCACCATGAAGATATCGCAACACGTTATGTCATACCCCAATGCGCGCTCGGTAATCCAACTGCGCACATTGCGGCTGTACACGGGGGCGGCTTGTGGGTCTATGGCCATGGGCTCCTGAGAACCAGGTGGTGTAATGTCCACGAACGTGTCTCCCACTAGTTGCACCGCGTGCGTCCGATGGTCGGGGTTGAATACTTCCGTTAACTTCGTATAAAACCCAGCCGAGAAATAGTGGATACGTGGGGCCTGGCCAGATGATTGTCGTTGCTTCTCGGCGTGACGTAGGTACGCTAGATACAAATCCACAATTTCGTCATTTAGCATTCGCCCGGGGAGTAAACGGTCCATCGGGCTTGGTGCATGCGCAGGCGACGAGATGCAAGGAACCGTACTCGGAGATGGTATCGGCGGTGGGGTAGGCGTAGGATTATCCGTCGTGGTTATAAAACGCGCAGATCGAGTGGTATCACACCCACCCCTGAAAGCTTGGAATAAAGTAAGCGGTCGTAGAGGACTTAGTGGCTCAACCCGAGCGGAAGTCTTGGACAAGGGTTCGGAACGTGGGGTGGTCGTTTGCAATCCCGACGAATTAGAAGAACGTCGAATAGGAGTCGAAGACTTTCGGCGCGAACGTGGAGTACTGAGGGTGGCAACCGAGGCGGGCGCCTGAAAGATAAAGGGCTCCGCGGCGATGGCCGGAGGGGGCGATACGCCGGCGTCGATGCGCATGGTCACGGCTTGCCGCGCGATCTGCGTGAGTGTTCCACCATCATCGGGGTGGGATATGTCGAGAGGTGGGAGACATAGCACAGCAACGGCGTCAGGTTGAGCTAGCCCGGTGGTGACTGAGGCGGCCGCTTGGAGAGAGTTGGGCAGAGAAGAAGGCTTTCTTTTTTCGAAGCGGGCCGCATTTGGAAAATTTACTGGCCCACTTTCGGCCAGCCCGGCCAATCTTCAAATTTGCCCGCCGCAGGCGCAAAATTTTAATTTTAACTATGGCAAGATCATAAAAATCGCACAATTTTCACGAAAATTTTCATAATCGGGACCCTTGAGAGACGGCCCGCATCCAACAATCCAGCGGCCCGCAACCGGCCCGGGCTGACTTCAAACGGCCCCGGGCCGGCCTCTCACGGTAAGCCTTCTTCCCTGGAGTTGGGAGCAGCGTCGACCGCCGGAGGAGGAGATATGCCGCCTTCAGTGCGCATCGCCACGGCTTGCTGCGCGAACTGCGTAAGAGTTCCGCCCGCATCGGGGTGGGATATGTCGAAAGGTGGTTGACGTATCACAACCATGGGATCGGGCGGACCAAGCCTGGGGGCGACTGAGGCGGCCGCCTGCATAAAATTGGGAGCAGCGTCGACAGCCGGAGGCGGCAAGAAACTGCCTTCGATGCGCATGGCCACGGCTTGCTGCGCGATCTGCGTAAGTGTTCCGCCATAATCGGGGTAGAAAGAGTCGGCGAGAGGAGGTTGACGCAGCACAACAGCGGGGTCGGGCTGAGCGGGCCCAGAGGCGACGGAGGCGGCCGCTTGAAAGGGGCGAAAGATACCCTCGTCGATAAGCATGGCCACGGCCCGCCGAGCAAGTTGAGTGGTGGGTAGTGGATCGTCGACCTCAGGGGCGGAAGGCGGTGCTTGGACAGGGGCATGGTCAGCTCGGAGTATCGGTGCCTCGCGCACACCCGTAGTCGCCACGGCCGCATCGGCGGAGGGAGGAACGGTGGCGGCCGTAGGTAACAAACCGTTGTCGAGGAGCATGGCCACGGCCTGCCGAGCAAGTTGGGTGCAAGGTAGTGGATCGTCGACCTCAGGGGCGTAAGGCGGTGCTTGGACAGGGGCACGGTCGGCTCGGAGTATCGGTGCCTCGCGCACACCCGTAGTCGCCACGGCCGCATCGGCGGAGGGAGGACCGGTGGCGGTTGTAGGTAATAAACCGTTGTCGAGGAGCATGGCCACGGCCTGCCGAGCAAGCTGGGTACAAGGTAGTGGATCGTCGACCTCAGGGGCGGAAGGCGGTGCTTGGTTGGACAGGGGCATGGTCAGCTCGGAGTATCGGTGCCTCGCGCACACCCGTAGTCGCCACGGCCGCATCGGCGGAGGGAGGAATGATGGCGGACATATCATGGTCGATGTCCATAGCCACAGCCTGTTGACGAGTTCTTTGTGGGGAACGGGCGCGTCCCATCAACCGTGCACGTTGTCGTTCACGGGACGCGATAATACGGCTTGTACGAGTCCGTTGCAAGTGCTCGCGCCTCCACGACGCGTTCGGTATCCATTGCTGCCCA